>BRDA01085157.1:19265-37138 GCA_036984385.1 Crenuchus spilurus
TTATTCCTGGATCGAACTTGAAAAAAAAAAAAAAAAAAGATGAATTATAAAATTTCCTTAAAATGTTCAAGCTAGGTCCTTATTTTAGTACTATAGAAAGCAAACTGAAATAATAATTATTCACTTCACATCCAAAAAGATGAGAATATTTTCAAATAAATTCACTGATGCACTCAAACAATGTTTTGAATGTTTTAAGCCCTGAACTTCTTGGAAAAGGAACCTAATCAACCAAAACAATTACAATATGAGGATATATTTCTATCTATACAATTAAATCAAGCATTTGGAGCACATACACCACAGCTCAAAAGTTTGGAATCATGGATTTCAACTAAATAAAATTTGTTGCAGAAATAAGAAAATTAAAGATGAAAATAAATATCCAATTTAACTAAAATTAATTTCTTCTGAGAATAAATAAAAGTTGTTGATATGGACACTACTATTTTTCTGGTGAACTTCTCTACCAGATTGAGGTGTCGCATGCCTAACTTCACATTTGAAACTGAAGTTGAATCCAAGATGGCAACATTAAAGATGACCACCACATTGGTGACATAGACTAACAGGTTTTCCCCACAGCTTGTGTCTAAAACTAGATTACTGCCAAACAATTTTGAGTTTTCCTTACTTTTGAAAACAGCTTGTATAACAGAGAAGAGTTTCTCTTTCAGAATGCTGGAATGTACAGTACCAGTCAAAGGTTTGGACACCTTCTGGCCATTCAGATTTTTTTCATTATTTAAAAATTTTCTGCATTGTAGATTAATAATGAAGTCATCCAAACTATGAAGAAATACATCTGTAATTATTTAGTAAACAAACAAGTGTTAAACCAGAATATGTTTATATTTTACATTCTTCAAAAGTAGGCACCTCTTACTTAGATGCCAGCTTTCTTGGCATTTTCTCAGTCAGCTTTATGAGGTAGTCACCTGGAATGGCTTTCAGTTAACAGCTGTGTCTTGTCAAGAGTTCATGACTTGCATTTCTTGCCTCTTAATGTGTTTGAGACATCAGTTGTGTGTCTACTTTGAAGAATCTAAAATCTAAAACACGTTTTGGTTTGTTTAACACTTTTAAGTTTACTACATGAATCATTGTGTTCCTTCATAGTCTGGATGACTTCAGTGTTCATTTACAATGTAGGAAAAAAAGAAACACTGAATGAGAAGTGTCCAGACTTTTGGCTGGCACTGTATGTAAATGAGACAAAGAATCGCAGGTAATTTGACCTTCTCTCTGGTAGAGTTGGCTGTGTTATAATTCTCTTTTACTCTCCCACTGATACACAGCATTTGACATAACGGCTGCAAGGACAAGGTTGAAAAACTGGAACACTCATTAATGACTACGTAGCCCAAAAATATTGCTCATCCTGATATGACTGAAGAAGTTAATAGTCTAAATTTCACTCAAGCCTAATATTCAGCAAAAAAACAAACATTATAAATCAACTCATAAAGGATATGAATGTATTTAACATGTCATATTAAGACTTATTTGTTAAGTGATTCCAAACTTTTGAATGATAAGTTACTCCAACTGCAAACTTGCACATCAATAGAACATCTTTCAGTAGTTTAACATAGTTTGCCTGATTAAATTTATGTAGTGTTTAAAAACCTTTCAAATGTTCCCACAATATAAAGAACAGCTGGAACTCTCAATTTGTTAGAACACAGGACCTCATTTATTTGCCCGGTACAATGTTTGATACTATTATTTCTGGTCAGTCCATGGAAATCAAATCAGAAATGAAGGTTACAAAGCCACATTGAGGCTGGTTATCTCCTGCAAAGGCTGAAAGGCATTTATCCTACTTATCAGTCAACAGTGAAACAGCTGAGAGTTCCCAGTACAAATAAACGCAGGCTCAAAAGGTGGGTCAGACCTGAAAGCTGTTTGCAATCCGCCTCAAAACAAAGACCGGATTGAGGGCCACCAATAAAGCAAAGGAAATAATGAATCCTTGCCATGATGCTCACATTCCCCACAAATTGGTCGACAAAAGGACACTGAAGTATTCTGAAAATACAAAAAAGTAATTTTTGAAACTTTTTTAAATTAAAAAATAAACCACATTCTGTGGGGCAAATTAAGGTATCAGTAACTAGTCTTCTTGGATGCACCCATAATATTAAAACCACCTCCTTGTATGTACACTCATCCTCCACTGACCATATAGCACATCTGTTTCTCTGTGTACTTTATCACCCTGTTCTTCAATGGACCCCCACAGGACCAGATACTATTTGAATGGTGGATCATTCGCAGCACTGCAGTGACACTGATGTGGTGGTGGTGGTGTGTAAGTCTGTGTGACAGAATTAGACACAATGTAACCAATGAAGGACTAGAGAACCCACACAAACTGTGCTGAGCTACTGTCTCTGACTTGACATCTACAAGGTGGATCTTGTAGCTGTGTCTAATAGATTGGACAATGAGTGGACAGCTCAGCTGTGTCTGATCCAACCACATTGGTATAACACATACTAACGCAGCACCACCACCACCACATCAGTGTCACTGTTGAGAATGACCCACCACAACTAATACCAATACATTGTAGAATAGGGTAAAAAAAAGTATACTAAGAAACAGATAGACTACACTCTGCACAAAGTGCAATATGGTCATAATAAAATGGACAATGAGTGTACAAAGACGTGGTGTTAATGGTATGGCTGCTGTATAAACACATCCATAAGAAAGGGAAGCATAGTTCAATTCAATGCTCCACACATTATTCTCAAAAACATCTCTTTTTCTGTTAATACTGGAAGAAGCATAGTGTTTCTGCCGAACAAGAAACCCCTAACAGTCAGGGAACCTCAGGCTCCACATCAAAAGATCTGATGCTGCATCGTTATCTGCACATAATCAGCACTTACTCGCTTAAACGCAAAAGATCTTAGCACCTCCCACTCCATCAAAAAAAAAAAAAAAAAAAACTCAACTGTTATTAGAGTCCTAGAAATCCATCTCTCCTAAGCCAGACCTAACTCAGACATTCATGGAAGCACTTTTGGTGGTTATGGCACTGGGGTCAATGGTTAATACTCTTCTGGTTGTAGTGTTAGTCAACTGGACCCATCACCATCACGCTCTATGATCCAGTCTGTCATCTAGTGGTTAGTTCAGCAACCAACATCTTTCCTCTGATCTTGAAGCATGCCAGTAACACTCGCAATGTCCTCTTCTGGGACCTGAAGGGAACAACATCAATGAGGGACGTAATAAATGAACACAGTCAAAGAACAAACACCACTGGGCTCAGATTAGGCTAACAGAAAAAAATCTGAAACATCCTGCAGTGTAGATAGGTATCACAGATGGCTGTTATGATGTTGCTAAGTGGTTGCTAGGTAGTTGCTATGGTATTGAAAGGTGGTTGCAAAAGTGTTGCTAGGTGGCTGCTATATTGTTGCCAAGTGGTTACTATAATATTCCAGGTGGTTGTTATGATGTTGCTAAGCATTTTTGCTGAAACATTTTTTTTATTTTACAGTGGGGACGATAAGTATTTGATACACTGCAAGTTTTTATACCTACAAACAATGGAGAGGTCTGTAATTTTTATCATAGGTACACTTCAAATGTGAGAGACAGAATCTGAAAAAAAAAAAATTCAGAAATCCACATTGTGTAATTTTTAAATAATTCATTTGCATTTTATTGCATGAAATAAGTATTTGATCACCTACTAACCAGCAAGAATTATGGCTCTAACAGACATGTTAATTTTTCTTTAAGAAGCCCTCATATTCTGAACTCATTACTTATTTTAACTGCACCTGTTTGAACTCATTACCTGTTATTAAAAACACCTGTCCAAACACTCAATCACACTCCAACCTCTCCACCATGGCCAATACCAAAGAGCTGTCTAAGGACACCAGGGACAAAATTGTAGACCTGCACAAGGCTGGGATGGGCTATAGGACAACAGGAAACAGCTTGGTGAGAAGACTGTTGGTGCAATTATTAGAAAAATGGAAGAAACACAAGATGACTGTCAATGTTCCTGATGATTCTGAGAAAGGTCAATCAGCCTAGAACTACACGGGTGGACCTGGTAAATGACCTGAAGAGACCTGGGACCACAGTCTCAAAGAGACAGGCAGCCGTGCCCTGGTGGTTAGGGTTCCCCCTAAGTTCGATCCCCGTGCAGGTCATGACTGAAGTGCGCTTGAGCAAAACACTTAACCCCCAACTGTAAGTTGCTTTGGATAAAAGTGTCAGCTAAATGCCTCAAATGTAAATGTAAACAGACTAAATGGGATCATGTATCGCAAGATTTTGGCAGACAACCTCTTTACCTCAGTAAGAGCACTGAAGATGGGTCATGGCTGAGTCTTCCAGAATGGCAATGACCCGAAACAGACTCCGTAAGAAGCATTTCAAGGTCCTGGAGTGACCTAGCCAGTCTCCAGACCTAAACCCAATAGAAAATCCCTTAAACCTGAAAAATCTGGAGAAGCGCTGTATGGATGAGTGGCCAAAATCCCTGCTGCTGTGCAAAATTGGTGAAGAAATACAGGAAAGTTCTGACCTCTGTAATCACAAACAAACGTTTCTGTACCAAATATTAAATCTGTTTTTCTATTGTATCAAATATTTATTTCATGCAATAAAATGCTAATCAATTATTTAAAAAAACATACAATTTGATTTTCTGGATTTGTTTTTAGATTCTGGCTCTCACAGTTGAAGTATACCTATGAAAAATATTACAGACCTTTCCATTCTTTGTAGGTGTGAAAACTTGGAAAATCAAGAACCTTGAGACCTCAAGTGATGCATGTGGATTGAGAAGGTTAAGAAAAGTTTTGTGATGCTATTTTGCAAAAATAAATAGTTTTGTTTTAGGTGACTAAAGCACGTCAAGAAAGGCTTTGGTGATGCACAATAAAAGCTATTTTAGGTGACTACTCGGTTCTAGTGTTTCTTAGAAACATTAGCTTCACATTTCCAGTTCCAAAGGGAAAAAAAAAAAAAAGAGAGAGATGGAGAGACAGCATGACAGAATGAGAGTGATATATACAGTCATGGCTGAAAGTGTTGGCACCCCTGAATTTTTTTTACAGAATATTTATCCCAGAAAATTATTGCAATTACACGTTTTGTTATACACATGTTTATTTCCATTGTGTGTATTGGAACAACACAAAAAAACAGAGGACAAAAAGGCAAATTGGACATAATTTCACACAAAACTCAAAAAAATGGGCCGGACAAAATTATTGGCACCCTCAACTTAATATTTGGTTGCACACCCTTTGGAAAAAATAACTGAAATCAATCGCTTCCTATAACCATCAACAAGCTTCTTACACCTCTCAACTGGAATTTTGGACCACTCTTCTTTTGCAAACTGCTCCAATTCTCTCATATTTGAAGGGTGCCTTCTCCCAACAGCAATTTTAAGATCTCTCCACAGGTGTTCAATGTAATTTAGATCCGGACTCATTGCTGGCCACTTTAGAACTCTCCAGTGCTTTGTTTCCATCCATTTCTGGGTGCTTTTTGAAGTATGTTTGGGGTCATTGCCCTGCTGGAAGACCCATGACCTAGGACGCAAACCCAGCTTTCTGACACTGGGCCCTACATTGCAACACAAAATCCTTTGATAATCTTCAGATTTCATGATGCCTTGCACACAGTCAAGGCACCCAGTTCCAGAGGCGGCAAAACAACCCCAAAACATCTTTGAACCTCCACCATATTTGACTGTAGGTACTGTGTTCTTTTCTTTGTAGGCCTCATTCCGTTTTTGGTAAACAGTAGAATGATGTGCTTTACCAAAAAGCTCTATCTTGGTCTCATCTGTCCACAAGATGTTTTCCCCAGAAGGATTTCGGCTTACTTACATACATTTTGACAAACTGCAGTCTAGCTTCTTTATGTCTCTGTGTCAGCAGTGGGATCCTCCTGGGTCTCCTACCATAGCGTTTCATTTCATTCAAATGTCGACGGATAGTTCGAGCTGACACTGATGCACCCTGTGCCTGCAGGACAGCTTGAATTTCTTTGGAACTTGATTGGGGCTGCTTATCCACCATCCAGACTATCCTGCGTTGCAACCTTTTATAAATTTTTCTCCTTCGTCCACGTCCAGGGCGATTAACCACAGTGCCATGGGTTGTAAACTTCTTGATTATGTTGCGCACCGTGGACAAAGGAACATCAAGATCTCTGGAGATGGACTTGTAACCTTGAGATTGTTGATATTTTTCCACAATTTTGGTTCTCAAGTCCTCAGACAGTTCTCTTCTCCTCTTTCTGTTCTCCATGCTTAGTTTGACAGACACAGACACACAATGCAAAGATGTCAACTTATCTCCTTTTAATCTGGTTTCAGGTGTGATTTTTAAATTGCCCACACCTGTTACTTATCACATGTGAGTTTGAATGAGCATCACATGCTTGGCCCATTTTTGGAGATTTGTGTGAAATTATGTCAAATGTGCCCTCATTTTTGTCAAATTTTTGTCCTCTGTTTTTTGTGTTGTTCTAATACACACAAAGGAAATAAACATGTGTATAACAAAATGTGTAATTGCAATAATTTTCTAGAAGAAATACTTAATTTTCTGGAAAAAATTCAGGGGTGCCAACACTTTTGGCCATGACTGTATTTTATACAGATAGATATATTAGATAGATAGAGAGAGAGAGTAAGAGTGACTCTGACTCACCAGGGCATGATCGAAGCTGAATGTACTGATGTAATAGGCTGAGATATCACTGTCTGCCAGAGGCTGAGAGATCTGGGCTACTATCCCACACTCATCTGAGAGCACAATAGAGAAGAAATACACAGTTAATCATTTCCAGCAGGTACACAGTCTATTATCTGAAAATCACACATTAAATACATAAACCAACAAATACAGCATCTGTGGCTGCAGTAGAGACAAAGTTCAGCACCGCTTCAGGTGACACTTCCCTCTGTCCTGTCACTGAAGAGTTTATATTGTGGCTGTCGGTTTTATGGTTTACCTTCACTGTGTCAGTAATCACTTAGTGAGATTTTAAACAGTATGACCCATAATGCCATCTGAGAACATTTAAATATAAAATGTAAAATATTTGTTGACTTAAGACAATCAGTCATGCCTTCATCTGCATGTAGAGTGGTGAAACAGACACTAGGGGGAGCACTAACATTGTTCTACAGCTACACTACACTGAAAAGGCTGCCTGTAGATATAAATGTAAAGGCCAAATTATACTTCTGCGTTCAGTCAACTTGTGGCATACGTCGTAGCCTGCACATGTTCCCTACATGCATTTTTATGTCTGCGTTGGTCTGTTTGTGATGCGCTTCAATTACACTGAAAAAACACTAGGTGGCGATAGGGTTTCTATGACATTGGTTGAGTTCCTTGGTGTGCTGTGTTGACTTCCTCAGAGTCCTACGACAAGGAATCATAGAGATATTTGTATTTTCTGACTTCCTCAGTGAGTCTTTCCTCATTTTGATTCATTGTTGTATAAGAGCCGGTTTCAGGCTAGTGTTTCTCAGGTTGTAATGACGATTTTAAAACAGCCAGCAAAGGTGGAAATGCAGAGGAGGGGATACGATTTGGTTGACCAATCACAACTGCTGTGGTCTGTATCAACGCAATGCATAGTTACATTTTTGGAGAGGTGCGTGTCAAGGTACGGCACTGCCTACAGTGTAGGGTAGGGTAAGCATATGGTAAATAAATGAAAACAATGGAAATTGATTTATGAGCGTCAATATGACTGCAGAGATATGAAGAGAGATAAAGAGCAAACAAATTGATTAAATGTTACCAAAGCCCAGTGGGTGCCCTCCGATTCTAACCATCCTCCACAGTTCATCTGATGAGCTAGTGAATAGCAAATCTGCAGGAAATCTGCACACATACACAGATAGTTAGCAAGATCTATTTCACTTATTTTGCAACTAGTGAATTAGATAAACATTTTTCTTTTTCAAAGACTTTAGATATAAAACACTTTCACATTTAACTCCTATTCTGGTGTTTACTGAGGTTTACTTTCTACTGCATTCTGTAGTGATTAAAATTGTTCACAGAGGTTGATTATGGACTAGCATTGCCAATTACAGTCTTAATTGAGGGCTTTCACTGACTATTATCAACTTTTGCAGTAATTAATAGCATTTATTGATGTTAATATCCAATAAATATCTCAAATATCCTATTCTAGTGATTAATAGTGTTTATTGAGGTTGTTTATAGACTAATATCTCATATTCTAGTGATTAATAGTGTTTATTGAGGTTGTTTATAGACTAATATCTCCTATTCTAGTGACTAATAGTGTTTATTGAGGTTGTTTATGGACTAATATCTCCTATTCTAGTGATTAATAGTGTTTATTGAGGTTGTTTATGGACTAATATCTCCTATTCTAGTGATTAATAGTATTTATTGAGGCTGTTTATAGACTAATATCTCCTATTCTAGTGATTAATGGTGTTTATTGAGGTTGTTTATAGACTAATATCTCCTATTCTAGTATTTAATAGTATATTAGATAGATAGATAGATAGATAGATAGATAAGTACTTTATTAATCCCTTGCGGGAAATTCAGGTCCCAGCACTGCTGGCAGGGCAGCCATATTGAGGCTACTGTAGGTTAAAAATGAATGAATTGGCACTTATATTTCCGTGTATCAGAAAGAATGCAGCGTCTATTAAAATAAACATTGATAAAAGGCCCCCACAAGTAACATACTACACTTCATAAGTACAGCATGAGGTGCTCATATATCTTACTGTCTCTGAGCTTCTGTATCCATCACCAAAGACACGTAGCCATCAATTAGAGAGAAAGAGAAGAACTTAATGCACTCCAGATCATCAGCCACGGCAGCATCCTCCTTAGGACTGCACAGAAACACAGAACAGATCAGTTAGAAAGGAAGTTAAAGGGCGGGGCTAAACTCCTCAAGGCTGAACAGATGGGATTATATAAATGCACTGGTTTCTGTGACATCACAAAAGTGGAGAATTCCTATTGGGCTGTTTATGCAGTTTAGCTTTCAGATAATGATTGCTCGAACTGGGGAATGAAAGGCAAATGAATCAGTGATGCATAAAAACTGGCTGATACTACTTCTGTGCTATCTGGCATCAAAATATTATAAGCATACCCTTTAAATTTTATGACCCCTTTGTCTCCAGTTTGGACAGTCCCACAGTCCAAAAACATGGAGATCAGGTGAACTTGAACTAAATGAGCCTGGTGTGTGTGTGTATGTCTGTTTATGAACGTATTTGCCCAGATATGGTTGGCACTCTGTCCTGTGTGATCCCCCTAGTGCTCGATGCAGTCCTCCAGGTGGACGGTTGCTCCTGGTAGAGACACTGTACGTGACTGGCTGCTGCTTCTAGTAGGTGTGTGTGGTTGAGTTCTGAGTGTGTAAATGGACTGGGATGATTGTAAAGTGTGCTTGGGTATTAGAAAGGTGCTATACAAGTGTAATGTTCCTCTTTAAACATTCTTTGGTAGAACGACTTGTGTGCTTCATGTCGTCTTGCTCTATGACTCAATCTCAAGATTGATATCCTTACATGTTCATGTTAAATTTGCAGGTATAATACAGAATTCACTGCTCCTTCAATGATGGCAAGCCGTCCTTGCCTAGATGGAGGACATTAAGAGTAGCCAACCTGTTGGAGTAGAAGAGGACGTCTATGAGCGTGGTTGCGATGCCTGGTAGAGTCTCAGGATCCAGACTCATCACACAGAACTGATTCTTGGGGATCATCACTGGGTGAACTGTGGAATGAGGGGCTACAATGACAAACACATATATATGTATTGTTAGATTCCATATTTTATAGGGATATTAAATTAGATTTTGTTTTGACATCATGATCCAAGTTATTCTAACAGCTTCACCAGTCATTTGGAAAGCAACATTTGTCCTAGTTCACCATCCAACTGACCAACATTCATATCTGTGATTTCAACTGGACACACCGAACCATCCCTTTATTAAGTGAAAGTGCACAAGTGGCCAATGTGCTTGCACACCTCCACTTTTAACCCACCCGTTAAAAACCACACACACGGGCCCCCGAGTGGCTCAGCAGGCTAAGACGCTGACACTATGACCAGAGGATCGTGAGTTCGAATCCCAGTCATGCTGTTTGCCACAAACAGCCAAGAGAGCAAAAATTGGCCGTGCTCTCTCTGGGCAGGTCTCACTCTCCCCATCACTTTTACATTGCAATGTCTGCTGGCTCAGGCATCTACCGATTGGTCCATTCAGAGCTGGGGATCCTGCACTTTCCTCAGAGTGCGTTGGCTCCTCAGTGATGGTCCATCAGTGGTAGTTTTAAAAGAGATGGTGGCTGCATCACAGACAAGGGAGGAGACTTGTACTTGTCTTCACCTTCCTAGAGTCAGGGAGGGTGTCAGCAAAAGTGATGGGAAGAGCCCCTTAGTGGATGGGTTAATTGGCTACTACTACTACTACTACATTGGCAAGGGGATAGAAATTGGTACAATTTAAAAAATAAAATAAATACAAAACCACACACAATAGGGGCATTTAGCACATCCACAGTGCCCGGGGTAGCAGATGGGGCTTAGGTGCCTCAATCAAGGACACTTCAGTCACAACCTGCAAGGGATGGAACCGGCAACCTTATGGCCAAAAGACTGGATCCTTAACCACCAGGCCACAGCAGTCCCCACCTCAAGTATCATGTCCGTCTACAGTCACCAGAGAGCATTCTGCTCTAAACTGCAGTTCTTATAAATTTGGTGCCCACCACATATCCAAGTAAACTAAATTTACACATGTTTCATATGTAAACACAAAGCCATAAACTACCTCCAAGCAACACTTCCACACAGTACACTTCCACTGTGGTTACTTGTATGGCCTCCAATCAAAGGATCAGTTCAATTTTCAGAACTTTTATTCAGCCAAGACTTCACCAATAAAAAAATACATCACCTATACATTTCTCAACTCACTCAAACACTTCTCCACCAAAACACCTGAATGTAAAGCCAGAAAATAACAAGCTGGGACTAGTTAGAATATGACTAAAGAAAAAATCTGAAAAAGCAAATGACTGTTTTTGTACAGACCATTAAGCATCAAGCCATAATTCTGTTGCTGCTGATGAGACCAAAACTACAGTTTGCTGTGTTTGTGTTGTCAGATTAAAGGTGGACGTCACTGAGGTAACACAGAGATTTAAGTCGTCATTGATGTGGACATACGTGTCCTGCCCAGCATCTCTGAGCTGCAGGTACAGCCATGTACAGGCGACAAATGATTAAAGGAAAGGCCTCTGCTCATTTTTACCAAAACATTTTACATCACAGAGTTGTCTGTATAACTGTAGTGGATGGATGACATGCACATTTTCTCCTGCTGAAATTTTGTAGATGTATGTTTGGATGGATGTAAGATTTTCTTTCAGCAAAATGTTGTGCAAGTTCAGGAAAAACATTGATGGATGGATGGATTTCACATTTTTTTCAGCTGAAATTTTGCATATGTGCTTAATGTTGAAATAGAAACTTGAATGGATGGAATTTGAATATTTGTGTACATGCACAAAAGGGATGGATGGAATTTGAATATTTGTGTACATGCACAAAAGGGATGGATGGAATTTGAATGGTCTTCTGCTGAAATGTTGTACATGTGTTCAACGTTGGAATAAAAACCCAGATGGATTAATGAAACTTTACTAATCAAAGAAATTTGCACATAAGGACTCAACATGAAACTGCACATAAACTTACATATAAATCACAAAAACAGTAAATTAAACTAAAACATAAGAATAGGAACAAAAGTATAACATATTTACACCAGCATGATGGGAACAGTCTTGCACTACATGTTATTTATGAGTGTGAATGTAAACATGAGCAGCAACAATATTTACAATCTAATTTACGCAGTAAAAAGTCTCAGAACAGTATCAGATGATATTACACAGTGTGACGCTACAGTCATCTGTATGTTGTGATGTGACCGAGTTCAGACAGCAGGAGATCAGTACTGTCTCTGTAGTAAGGAAACTTGTTGTGAACACTCCGTACGAGACATTGATTAAGATCTGGAAGTGGTTTGATTGAGTTTAGAGAAGTTCTCGTGATGTATTTTGACAGAAATGTCTGGGCTAATTTAGGTGACTATTGATTTCTAGAGAAAGCCACACAGCACCCGGTCTAAAGAAGCTAAATTTAGACTCCAAACACGTCTTAGCTGATAGACTCCATCAGGCAGAAGAGGAAAATCAATCATTTCAAAGGACATATTTGCATTTAGCTTATCAGTCCTGCAGTTGCTGCTACTCATGAGTGCTAGTGAGTGTGTCAATGGTGCTGGGTCTGGTCTCACCTTCTTTTCCGTTCCTCTGAAGGCCATTGCACGTGTCCGGACTGTGTACAGGCACGGATTCACCGTCCACCTCTCGGTAAATATTAAACTCTTCTGCTAGTGTGTGGATCACCACCGACAGGTCTTTCTCACGCACCTGACGGGACATGTGACAAATGAATGACAGCAGACTTTGTACAGAATAACCTTTCAACAAATTCAAAATTTAATTTAAAGGCACAGTATGTAGTTTCCAGCGACATCTAGTGGTTTAGTTTCCATATACAACCAACTGAAGACTCTTTCCAAAGCCCCTCCCTTCCAAACACGAAGGAGTCTCTATGGTGGCCGTAAGATCTCATATCTTTGATACTCCCGAACACAATGTCTAATAGCAGCTTTAGAGCTAGTGATATGTCAAGAGGTAAGATTAATTATATTGCGCATTGCAAAGCAATGTTATTCAAATTTTTTATTCTGTTATTCTGTTATTCGATTTTTCATATATTCTTCTTCTTCTTCTTCTTCTTCCTCCGCCGGATTTTTGACGCGCTTCTTGTCCCGCAGTTTTTGAGATATCGACACCGCTCCAACTCCAGATTGTTCGGTCCGATTGTGTGATCCGGGCTCGTATACAGAATTTTGATCGGATTTGCGGTTTTCCTAAAAACTTCCTTAATCTGGGATTTTTTTTCCCATACAGAATGAATGGGGAGCAAAAATGCATGCTCATCTACTGTACTTCTGCTTGACCGACTTGCACTATTTCGGATACACTATATCAGGGCAGGCCCCTGAGCACAAATTCACTGTTGTTTTGAGCCGCACTCGTTTATTTGTCGTTTTATTGCCATCCCTTTTTCGTCCCACTGATCTCCATTCATTTTTGGCCATACCAAATTCTAGGCTTCCATTTGCGCGACAACAACCAAAATTGATATACTACATCATGGCAGGTAACAGAGCTCTAGTCCAGAGCCATACTGACCCGCACTCCTTATTTTGTCATCTTTTCTTCCCTCGTTCCTCCCATTGACTTACATTCATTTTCACATACACTCAAGCCACAGAGTTTCTGTGTACCAACAGCCACCAACAGTCATGTACTCCATCAGGACAGATAACAGAGCTGTAGTGCAGGGCCATACTGACCTGCACTTCTCTTTTTGTCATCTTTTCATCCCTCGTTCTTCCCATTCATTTTCACAACCGCCTTAGGTCCCATAGCAACCGCCTTGGGTGCCATAGCAACCGCCTTGGGTGCCATGGCAACCGCCTTGGGTGCCATGGCAACCGCCTTGGGTGCCATGGCAACCGCCTTGGGTGCCATGGCAACCGCCTTGGGTGCCATGGCAACCGCCACAAATACCAAAGCATCACACTACAAACCAACTGGGATACCTTAGCTTGTGGGCCATGTTAGCAATGCGCAATATCCCGCGCTTCCTTCAGGAAATGCACTTTTCTAGTTTTAATTAGAAATTTATTAAATGTAATATGTAAAATTATCATAGCTACAATGCAGACAAAACATTTTCTGCACTTCAGTAGTGCTATTGTAAACGTTAGTTGTTTTCTGTACTAACAAAGTAACAAAGTAAACGCATCAAACTGCTTCACTGTAGACAGATAATGCAGGCAGGATACACATTTTTCTGTAGTCAAAGTAAGCTTGCCATGCTCTGAAGAAGGCACTTTAGCCGATAACAGTTCACACAACGAGCTCATATTAGCTAAGCTTGTGAACTAGCGCGCAGCTACGAATCTCCCGTTCCACCTTAAATGCTGAAGTAGTGTTCAGCTCCGATGCGCTACAATGTCCTGCAGCACCATTTAAGGTGGAATGGGGGAAAAACACGCACACGAATATGAAGCTAAGTTTCATCATGTTTTCTTTTCATTGACGAGCATAAGAATGTTCCACCATCTTAACAAATAAACCAAAAAATCTTTATTCTTGCTTCTCCTCAGTGTTTTTCTTCTTTTTGAGATTTTATTGAGGTATATGTTTATTTCTTCTTCTTCTCCTGTTTTATGTAAGCAAATGGTAAAACAAAGCTACAGCGCCATCGAATTTGAGTGGCCAATTCGTCATTACAACACAAACGGTTTTTGCTAGCCTCGTTTGTCCTTTGCGAACTACTGTAGAAATATGACAATGCAACATGGCGGCCTCAGCGGGTGTTTTTTTTTTTAGGATTTTACATGCCCAAATTTTGGGATTTTTATTCAGCATCTACATCAAATAAATGCTAAATGTTGTTTATTAAAAAAAAACTCTTGAAATTAAATTTAATCTGGCAAATCATGCTTACAATTTACTGGTGAACACTAAACATGTTGCATTTTTAATGCCAGAAAAAAAAATTTTCAGGCTGCACAGCACCGAAGGGACATTATAGAGGTTGATGACGCAGCTCTGATTTGTGCCACAAGAGGTCGTCCTTCAGCAGAAGAGCTCAGTTCTATTTGTTTGCAGCTTATTTAAACATCAGTATTCAGTAATGTTCTAAAAAATTTTCAATGTTTTTTAATGCTGTAGATGTAGCTGCAAGATGTAAAATCTTTTACTTAATCAGTGAAGACTCCTCTCTTTGTTGTGTATGTTAGAAAGTACTCAAACTCTGAATGTCAGGAACAGATGCTGAATCCACCAGCAGTTCAGGCTATTTGGCCATAATTACTTTTTATTAAATTTGACATTAAATAAAGATTTTTAAAGCAGTATGTAGTCTCACTAGTGGACAAAATACACTTCCATGAAGTCTTGTCTACACAGAATACTTCGTCAACACATCAAAGTAGTAATAAAGCCATCTTCTGCCTACCCACATCCCGCACAATGGATTTGGTCACTTCATGTCTATGGACTTGGTATAAGCTCCACCATCACTAGTATTTTATTGTTTAAAGAGTACAAAAAGAGGCTCTTACTGAGCAGTAGTGAGCTTTGAATGAGCTTCTGAACTGAATAAACCCAGACAGTGCTAAATGTAATGGAACAAAAATCAAGAAATTATACATAAAAAATACACCAGAATGAAAAATTAATGCATTATTCAACACTTATTTTAATTTCAATCAGGTTTGTCCTCAAACTGATATTCAGTGCCCACCAGTTGATAGTGTTTTAAGACCCACTGATGTACTTGTGAGGAGTGATAATACAAACATGTAGGTTTACTAAATAATTACTTGATAAATTAATAATTTTTTAATTTATTTATTCATGCATTATAATATAATCAAAGTACTGTTACTAGTATCCTGATTGAAAACAAAGCCCATAACAGTGTTAGTGTTGAGTACTTTGTTAATACATCACATATAAACAGTACAGCCTACTGATTCAGCCCTTTTACAGATGAAATTAACTGGTCAGCCTTTAGCTGCCTTAAGTTTCATGGACTTAAGAGTCTAGCCTTCTAATGATATGGTGCTGAAGCCACAGTTACATGCTTTTCCACTACACAAAAAGGTCCCCAGTGTGCAAAATTAGCTGTTTAGGCCTCGTAATCATGCTGGACTGAAGCCAATGAACTTGTGATGCAAGAGACCAAACGGCAGGGCTAAAATTTAACAATAACAGTGATAACTTGGGCACCACATATAGAACGGCCATGGACGTTAAAATGTAAATGAAATTACATAAAGAAATGTAGAAACAGGCTTCTTACCAGGATAAAGTCCGTCTGATAGGTGGACAGCATGAAGACGGACACATGCTGCTCGGCCAATGGGGCGATGACGGACTTGGCGATTTTGGTCACCCCAACGGCCTGGGAGCTGCTGGATGCATTGCCATTGGAGACAACGTTGAGGGGCAGCCAGGTGGAGCATTCGACCTGCAGGTGCTCAGATGGGTGTAGCTCTGGAAAGGAGGAAGATGGAGAGAAGGAGTGAATGTAATATCTTTAGCTGTTATTCATTCACTTCCTTGCATTTCTGCCTCAAGGTTAAATATGAATGGGAGGAGCTAAAATGTGAAGTAGATGCAAATTTTAACAGAATACTTCACTCAGAAACCATATTTATATACTATTCCACCAAGATGAAGTCAACCAAAGAACACTAGGCCTCTACAATCACCTAAATAGGACAGTAATGTAAAAATACATGGACTCAAAATCTTTATAGATCTTAGATAAAGTCTCAAACTAGTCATTGTGGTTTAGGACATTTAGAACGCCAAGAAAAGTAAGACTTGGGTTGATGACCTTATTGGTATTGTAGTTGATGTTAATAGAGTGAAGGTGAAAGTGGCCCCAAAGTAAAGGAAAGTATGAGTCTGCTTCAGAAACTCTTGAATCAAGCTTTGAGCTTTTAATAAATTACTTAAAACATCCCACAGACTGCTGACGTCTCCATGACTCAGCCTGAGGAAGCAACAGAATGATAACATTGCAACATCAGAACAACTTGTAGTATATTTTCAGTTTCCTTCTTATGTTGAAATCAAATTTCTGTGACCCATCAAGACTCTACAGAGGGCTTCAAAGAAGGATGTTCAACCTGTAGGTTGTGGAGTGGGTATACGTTCCCATATAGTATCAAATCAGCAGCCTCAGGACTGTGGATGATATTACCAGCCAGTTCACAAAGGAAATATCACTGACTTTACTGTAACCATGAGAAACTCTAGAGGTGAGAAATAAACTATTAAAATGTAGCATTGAAGCACATATTAGAAACAATGGGGCCTACGTACTGAAGTGACAACAACTAAGTATTTCATTATTTGCTTCATATACAATTATTAGTATTTAATTAGATATGGCACAAGATCTGTTCTTTTCAAATATTGAAACCTGATACACATCTGATTGTGGAGATTATTACATTACCCAGAAAGCCTATTGACCCATCCTCCACTTAACTCAGATATAGTTAATCAACCAAGACATTCCAGCTTTGCTGCTTAGGTTAAAACTTGTGGACTATTATATGGGCTAATAATAATAATAATAATAATAATAATACATTGGATTTGTAATGCACTTTTCATTTGTAGCAAATCTCAAAGTGCTAACAGTATATAAAAAAATCAATTAAAAGATAAAAAAAAAATATTAATAAAAAAATAAAAATAATAAATGAAATAAAATAATAAAAGAAAAATAATTTATTGTCCATATGTCCTCATAAAAAGATAAGTCTTAAGTCCCTTTTTAAAACAATCAGTTGTCTGAGGCCTCTTCAGATGGTCAGACAAGGCATTCCAAAGGCGTGGAGCTGCAGAACAAAAGGCACGATCACCCATGGTGCTAAGTTTCGTTCTGGTTGGAAGAAGACGGTGGTGATGCACAGAGCGAAGGGTTCATAGATGTGTCTGTGGTACAAGCAATTCATTTAGGTAAGAGGGAGCTTGGTCATGGATGCATTTATGTGTAAGGAGGAGAACCTTGTATTCAATCACAGGGAGCCAGTGAAGAGATTGAAGAACAGGTGAAATGTGCTGATATTTGTGTACCTTCAACAGGACCCTGGCAGCACTGTTTTGAACATAC
>BRDA01085159.1:0-12049 GCA_036984385.1 Crenuchus spilurus
AATCAAAATGTCTGATACTGATTATGTAAAGCTGCTTTGTGACAATGTCCATTGTAAAAAGCGCTATATAAATAAATTTTGATTGATTGATTGTTACTAATGGTTCTCTTTGAGACTGTGGTCCCAGCTCTCTTCAGGTCATTGATCAAGTATATATACATGCAGAAAACCCTGTCACATGGCATTATTCCAAATAAGGGGTGGTTATAATATTCTGACTTTGTAAATTTCAACATCCATGGCAGTGAAACTGCATAGAATATTGTGAGAATACATTGGTAAGCAAATGGACCAAAATCTTTTCCAGATTGAGGGGTCCATGTCGCCACCTTAAAAAGAATCAGAACACTTATTGGAGCCCCACCAGTTAAACACATTTGATTGACTACTAGGCTACAGAAACACAACATACAATGCCAATCATGATTGATCGAATTGAATGTAAAAGTAAATAATGTAATATTTGTTAAACAGAAAGTGCAGTGCTTGTTTTCCACATGAATATGTTTTCTTTCAGCCAGTCTGGCTCTTTCTACAGAAACAAAAACACCAGTGCCAGGTTTATGGCGTTTAATGTTTTCAATTAGAATTTAGTTTCTATTTATCATATTTTTCAAGAACAAATGAAAGTAACTGGGTTTATGCTGCATTTATTGTTTGAATCTTTGATCTGCTGCTAAAGTAGTAAAGATTTCTTGTTGCCATTTTAACATATTATGTACAAACCCTAACCCCCCCATAAAAAAAATAAAAATAAAAAAAATCCCACGTTGGCATCTATGTACATCATACACAGTTATATTACGTATATTTCAGTCAAACATTTGCATGATTTTTTGAAAGGTAAGGCTATATTTCCTCATCTCCTTGTTATATTAGACCTCCCATTTCTCTCAGATAACTTTTCTTCTGAGGAATCATTCCATCTCTCAGCCTGTTAGACTCACATTTTTCTCTCAATCTCGTCTTATTCTCCGGCATCTTGGAGTAGTTTTGCTTTCCCCTATTCAGGCCTGTCAGCTTTAATGTATTTTTTCTCTTCCATTTGATTGCCAAAGGAGGAGAGAGATGCTGTTTTCTAGTGGTCCTTCTCGCTGGCAAAATTAGTGTGCCTGATGAATGCGTTTCTTTCTTCCCCTCCCTTCGCATTGCTTCCTTTCATATTTCACTGACGGTGGGTTGAGGGTGCGAGTGTAATGTTCCACTCTTGCAGACGGATATTAATATTGATTTTCATGGAAATTACTTTCTGTCGTTGTGCTGCCCAATTTACAGAACATCCAGTGCTGCGAGCTGATTGTGAAGGATTCTCTCTTCACAGCCGTCGCTATTTTTTCTTGTGTAAATTGAGACCTAAATCAAACAGAGCATGGTGGACCAGGAAAACTTCCATCAATTTGTGTGAAGGATAGATAGGATACATAGCACATAGCCATCATGTAACTTGTTTCAGAGCAGCATCAACACAAGTAAGGCTCTACCACTTTGCATGGGCACCACACAGGTAAGGCTTGTCCGGGATAGAGCCCCGGTCATGTAACAGGAAGGTTTTATCCCCTTGGCAATACTGAAGTGCCCTTGAACAAGGCACCTAACCTCCAACTACTCCCTGGGTGCCATGGATTGGGCTGCCCACCCAGCAGGCGCAATGACATCACAATGTTCTGACAAGGCTGTGTATGTTCTTGCAGTGTTTATACAGTATAAGGTTCTGTGCATGCTGGGTACCAGTTTGGACAAGTGTGTTCACTGCCCTCTAGTGTGTGTGTGTGTTTCCCCAGCTGACAGAGAACAATATAAGCTTGTTCAGCAACGTTTTTAAGAGGTTCCAGGAAAGTTAGCCTGTAATGTTACAAATATAAACATTCTGAAAATGTGTGATGTAATCATGGTTTGCATTACAACCTCTCAGACCAAATTGTTTCCAGGTAGAGAATGAGGGCAGTCATGGCCTAGTGGGTAAGGATCTGGTCTGGTGGCTGGTTCGATCCCCGGGCAGGTCACGACTGAAGTGCCCTTGAGCAAGGCACCTAACCGCCAATTGTAAGTCGCTTTGGATAAAAGCATCCGCTAAATGCCTCAAATGTACATGTAGACAAACACTAATGTTATGGAAATGTTTGCAGTAAGGTCAGTGAGTAATTTTTATTGGTTCTGAATATCATGATGTCAGCTCATTTGAGCGGGAGAGAGGGAGGAGTCAGCGGTTAATTTGAGCTGGAGGACCTGTTCTGACAGTGTAAAGCAGGGGTAGGCAACTCCAGTCCTGGAGTGCTGGTGTCCAGCACAGTTTGGTGATGTCACTGCTCTAACACTACAATTAAACATGCTAATTGCCCGCTGAGTTGAATCAGGTGTGTTTGATCAGGTAGATCACCAAACTGTGCAGGAAACCGGCACTCCAGGAATGGAGTTGCGTACCCCTGGTGTAAAGTAAGAGCTAGAGTCATATTTACTTTGTACTATTTATCTTTTTTAAATAATGTTTATTATTTGTAGTTTCTGTTTAAAACGGGTTTTAATGATTTTTTAAAAAATCTGGGTGTGATCAGTATTCAGTGCTTGCCCTAGCCATTTGGGTGCCCTAAGCACAAATGCCCCTCACAAACGTTCCCCCTGGAAAATTCCATATTTGTCAGTACATTTATTTCCATAACTTCTCAATATGATAGTTTTGAAAACATTAACCAACTTCAGCGTCATTGATGCCTTTTCAAGGCTATGTCCAAACACAGGTGTCTCCCAAACCTGAGAGTGAACAGACCACTGGGAGATGAGGGAGTGGGGTATCACAGAGACTGGGGAAGGGTCTGCACAGGAGGTTCATCTTTTACTTTTGTATTACATATGTATATTAGCATGATTTACATATTTTTATTTGTAATATTTCTTTATTATGATTACTCATGTTATGATGATTTTTTACAAGCCTGATTTTTTGGTGCGTGATCTGTGTGAATAGAGCATGGACACTATCAGTATTATAATTTAGTGTATGTTACATCCTCATATCATTAAAAAAGTTCAACAAAAATATTCTAGAAATTGGAAAACTTGTCAGATTGATCGTTCTTATTTTGTAACATTTATAATGTTCAGAAAATGTATTACTAACCAAAAGTTGTTGGCTGGGTCACTGCATGGCTTAAATGTGGAGGTCAATTGTTTTTGTCACTGTGTCACTTTCACTAATGTTGAAAGTTTTTTCTTCCCCAATTCATGTCCTGTAGCTTTTTAATAGATTGATTCTTTCAGCCTTTCTCCAACACACACACACACACACACACACACACACACACACACACACACACACACACACACCCACACACACACACACAGAGAAGGCTAAGTTACATCACATTAATTTAATGCCTCATTCCCCTTATTAATCTGAGCTTGCGTCCACATATTTGACTGTTTTGAAATGAGGGGGCAGTCCCATGATTCACTGTAGACAATGGAGCTAGATTTATTCTTCATCCACGCTTCATGCACAAGCACACACACACAGTTCATGCATGGACATTACCCAGCACCCAGCCCCTAAAGGAAACCCTCACTGCCAGCTGCCACCCATAATTAGCCAGCCCTGTGTGGCTGAGCTGTGATTGTGTTTGACCTAGCTAATAAAGTGAGTGTGAGGTGTATGTGTGTGTATGTGTGTGGTAAACAAAGGCTCAGAAGTGTTTGCATTACTAAACTGTACAAGCTGACATGTCTTACAGTTATACTACGAATGAGGTCTGTTAATCTTCTGACTGTTTCCCTCAGAAATCATATTTCCATATTTTTCAAATAATGCAGATGGGATCGTTTAGCCCAGAGAGGTTTGGAATTCAGATTATTGCTTGTTTAGTTTAAAACTGGAGGCTAATTTTGGTAACAACACTAAAAAATCAATCGTCACCTTAAAAGCCGTTCCATAAAACTTCACCATTAAAACTTTTCAGGACCTTCTCCAGATCTCATAGACCAGCAGGGCTGGTAGACGACTTGGATAAGATTCCCATTAATGGTTATCAGCACTTTGTCTTCTGAGTCATCTACGACCAAAGAAAATTAAGTACAGATTTGTACTTAAGAGAGTACAAAGGTTGTCACTGGGCTGTACCTTATTGAGGTACAACAGAGTACCATTCCATTGTTGTACTCATGGTTTTTGTACCAGTTAAGGTACTATTCTGTACCCAAAGAGGCTAAAATGTATGTTTGAGTACAAGACAATTTTTATATCATAATTTTGTCACTTTAAAGCTCACAATAAAGTCATATTGTGTCCTAAACCACACTGTCTATTCTGTGAGACTTTAACTAATATCTGGATGCAGCTGAGAGAAGTATTGTCATTGACGCAACTTGACTTTAGGTAATTATTGAGTTTGAGTGTTTCTAGTATTGTTAGCCTTGCAGCTCCATTTTTAAACTAGAGAATCAAAATGTGCATTATCTTGTCTCTGCGCACATGTTATATCTGAGGCTATGTGTAAATATGATTTTTATATGAATTATTCTATGAATCAGTGCATTCTTACCAAATATGTGGCTGATATTGTCCAGACTGGTAATAAAACCATTATTCAAGAATAATCAGAAATCAAAAAACTTTTATTTTTATCAGTTCACAGATAGACTGAAGGTTCTGTCAACCTGGTCCTTCCCATGTTAAAGGCACGTAAAGTGATGAAACAAACATTTTATCATTATAGTGTCATTACATGTAATAAAATAATATTATGTATATATTTTTGCATATACAAAACAATTGCCACAGGAGTTATATTATTATTTTTTAAACATTTAAAGAAATCAAATATGGACACCTGGATCCAGGCAGGTCATTCAGTGCATGTGTACTGTAAATATAATATTCTGCTGTTCTATTTCTGCAAATGTGCACTAACAAAAGCAGATAGGGAAGAGCTGCTCTGGAAGCAGGCAACATTATAAACATCACTTCATCACCACACCCGTGAATTGGTGACAAATGACAACATTATGTGCAATTTGCAACCGCTCTGAAACAAATATCTGCCAGTAAGGCAACTCCATAGTTTCATCAAAATATGGCAGGAAATGTGAATTTTATGCATATTCTTCTTGTTCTTCATAGGCTTTGAAAGCAGCTCTAGAAGGACATTTGTTATATACTTAGAATGAAGTAAAATCAAAGACTCATGTAGGCTTTTGGCAATTAGATTAGTGCATGTAAACACATTTTAAGGTTATATTGTACATGCACTTGAGGAAATGAAGCAAGTTGATACTCATCATTATGTTCCTGATACATCCAAGAAAACTTTATCGCGATGTTTGATTAGTCTGATATGTCATTATTTTCTAGAAGTGAATTGTTCTCGTTGTATAAATTCACAGTGATAATATAAGTTTGGTCAGTGGCAGTGCCTGGAGTGTGACATAAAGCACAGTTGATGGTATCAGTGTATGCCGTGTGTGACGGACAGCTCCATTGATTGGCAGTGACCTCCTCCTCTCGATCCCTCCCCTGCGGACACGGAGAGAGGGAGATGGGTTCACAGCGGTGGGGAAGCTGGTGTTTTGCCGGAGGAGACCGGGACGCGGACCCCCGCCATTGTTCCACAGCTGCCACCCCTCCCTTTCTCTCCCTTTCTGTGTCCCTCGGTCCCTCTCTCTCCATCCTCTCTTCATCCCTCTATACCTGGGAGCTACACTTTCCATCCACCCCATAATGAAGAGTGACAGTTGCTCTGCAGATGGGTCTGACTTGGTAACGAGTCCCACGTTGTCTCTTTCTCTCTCTTTCTCTCTCTCTCTCTCTCTCTCTCTCTCTCTCTCTGTCAGCCATCTATTACTTTCTCCCTGGTCCCCCTTGTACTAGACCTATCCCCATAACCATAGAGACAACGAGGGAAATACCCAAGTGACGATGGTTTCCATCGCAAAGGGCCCAGCAAGGGACTTCAATTGTATGAATTATGAGCAACTAATTGTTTTTATTCATGAGCTGTGTGATTGATATGATGGGAAATGAAACTCTCTAATTGTCCCTTGATATGAGGCCTCATCCTTTAGGACTGGCCGCTGCATTGCAAAATCGAGATATTAAATAGACTACTCCCCTAAGACGTCTTTATAAGACAATCCTTAAGGCCCTCTTGAAGGCTTAAGTTAAACTCTGATAAGATTCAATCTGGGTAAGTGGTCTAGAGTCTAAAAACAAACAGTTCTTGAAAGCTCTTTTAAGGGTTCCTCAGATTGTTGCACCATCAAAAGACTTAAAAGTGCCTCCAGGAGCCTTTATAATGGTTTTTTGAACACCCTTAAAGAACCCATGAAATGTATAAGGTTATCAGAGGAACTCTTAAAACATAATTGGTTCCTAAGAGAAACTTTAATTATTTAATTATTATTAAGAACCCTCACAGGTTCCTGAGGGACCCTTCATTTTTTGAAGACGTGTAACAGTGAACATGATGTAGTTCTGTAAGTGTTTCACTGTGAATTTGTGAGTCTTTGAATAATATTCAGGAGCAAGACTATAAAGCTGTAGATATAGGTCTACAGTATGAAAAGAAATGATTCTTGGATCTTTCGTGGGTCTTAAACATGCCTCCAGGAGCTTTTTTAAATGGTTCGTTGAGCACCCTTAAAGAACCCTTTTTTGTAAGGTAAATGATCATTGGTGGAACTCAGTCCAGTATAAGTGCCCCGCAGGAGTTTTTTTAATGGTTCTTTGAACCCTTAAAGAACCCTTTGTTGGACAAGCCACAAGTGGCACAATGATCTGAGATGCTGACACTATGACCAGAGGATTGTAAGTTTGAATCCCGGTCATGCTGTTCACCATCAACAGCCGGGGCCCAAGAGAGCAAAAATTGGCCGTGCTCTCTCTGGGTAGGTAGATGGCACTCTCTCCCCATCACTTTCACACTACAATGTCCGCTGGCTCAGGCGTCTACTGATTGGTCCATTCACAGCTGGGAATCCTGCACTTTCCTCCGAGTGCGTTGGCTCCCCAGAGACGGTGTATCAGCGGTAGTTGGAAAAGAGGCCGCGGCTACATCACATGCAATGAAGGAGGCTTGTGCTTGTCTTCAACCTCCTAGAATCAGCGACATTGCAAAATGATGGGGATAATAATCATTTTAATAATAAAGATCCCTTTGTTGAACAATAAAACCTGAACTCAGTCCAGTGTCTTAAAAGTGCATCCAGGAGCTTTTTTAATATTTCCTAAAACACCCTAAAACAACCCAATATTGAATGGTGAAAGATAATTGGGGAAACCCAGTCAGGCTTAAAACACAAATGTTTCCTAAGAGAATCTTTAAATAAGGAACCCTCTCAGGTTTCTAAACCTTCATTTTTTAGAGGAGGTAACAGGGAAAAAATTCTAGTGTCAGCCTTTGACTATGAATTTATATTTCAAAAACACACAAAAACCATTGTAGGACTTTCCTGTCTCCAAAGACCATTAAGTAGCTGTAGGCGCCTGTTCTGGGACTTTGCCTCGCAGAGAAGAACTGCACCCTGTGAAATTTTTTGGGCGGTGGAAAAATTGTGTTCTACAGCAATGATGTGCAGGGCCTTGCTTGTCATGCTGATTCTCTGTCTCTTGCTCATCTCACAGTCTGTCCCTTATTCCCCATGTAATCCTGCACATGAACCATAATTAAAACTCAAGTGGAAAAAAACCCAACGATTAAGGTAAGCGTGAATTCAGAGGCTCGTGTGGAGGAGGGGGGTGGAATGCAATGGGTTCCAGCAGAGTACATATCTTCTGATACCATCTCCCCAAAGAGCCAACGGGCCTGTTTGTCAGCTGCTGCCGCTGCATGCTTTATTAAAAATCCCATCCGCTTCAATTAACTGCGACTACCAAACACTTTAACTCCGCTTTAATCCCGTCAAGTTGTTTAAACAGGCGTCGCTGAGGATGGCTTTTTAAACGTTATGGGCTTCTTTTCACTTCCGATAAGGGCCTTTGGGCTTTTTGGTGGGAACTGCTGCATTTCAAGAAGCCTTGTGCTTACTTGCATTGCTGTGTGTGACTTCTGGTGGGCAGTTTATGTCCCGTGAGCACGCTTCTTAGGGGGGCTGACAGTTGACGTGGCGCTGTCGCTGAGGGGAATCGGTGTGGTGCTGACAGGAGAGGAGAAGGTGTAAATTGGGTGAGGCTGGACGCGACACCGCAAGTGCTAGCCTGGCGAGCTTTTCTACAAGCAGTGTGTCTTTCTCTCACACCCTCACCTGAGGGAGGAACAGTGCGAGAGCGAGAGAAACAGAGCGAGAGATGGATGGATATATGGCTGAGTTAACTAACTTTGAACATAATTGGGCCATAAAATTGAAAAGTTGCACTCGTCTTCCTAATTTGGACCGAGAAATAGTGCGAGACTTAGCGCTGCCACCTCACCGCACATGCGAGTTAGCCTAACAAACTTTGAGGGCAACATGAGCCGTAAATAAAAATGGCATCCCTCCTCCCTTGATTTGATATTAATTAATTTGCTGAGGGTGAAATAGGCAAAGCTCTACCAACAGAAGCGTGATTTAACGGAGAGCAGGTGTGCCTTGCCCTTCATCATCACAGCTCCCTGGCCCCTTAATTATGCTCGCTACTACGCACTGCCATCAGGAGGCCAGTTGCAGTTGATGTATTTTTAATCAGAGCTGTTAGCATCAGTGATGGATGCCCATTGACTCAGCCTCCACGTGGAGAGCGGGGGGGCTGTGTTATCATGGCTGCCAGCCCACTTTTTTTTACATGCATGTTCTTGCTTGTGGACATACACGGCAGACGTGGCTTTACATGGCACACTCTCACCTGCCTCCTTTGTGTGTTTGGCTCAGAGGTATGAAGGAAAACTTTCTGAAGTGACCCTGAAGTGCTGTGTGTCACACGTGCTTGACTGCACAGACTGAAGGCACATGTGCAGCTACGACATAAGAGGTTGAACTATTTCTTTTGAAATCCTCTCTTAACCTCACATGTAGTCAATCAACCAAGGCAAGCTTGCTGTTTTTAGTTCTGCAGTGTGGCTATGAGGTTAATTTACTAGTGCGCCATTTGTTTTCATAATTTAATTCCGATTGGTAAACTCATATATTTCATTTTACTTCCTTGTAAAGTTACACATTTATTTTATGATTCAATGTTGATACCATCTGAATAGCAATTTACTCAAAATACAAATTAAATATTCTAAGAATGTTCACCAATTTAATTCCCTGAAAAATAAGACATGGCTGAAGTGCCCATGAGCAAGGCACCTAACCTTCAACTGCTCCCCGGGTTCCATGGATGATGCGGCTGCCCACTACTGTGTGCTCATTAGTGTGTGTTTGTGTGTTTACTGCATGGATGAGATAAAGACAAAGGTCAAATTCCTATGTGTGGGGCATTATGCCACTGGCATAGTGGTAAAAGAATGAATTCTTCCCTCCTTGCTTACAGGCTTAAATTGCTTCAATGTCAAAAGTTTAGTTATCTCTAATACACTCGTGGTTTCTGACATTGTATGCCATACTGTCATCTATACAAATGGACAAAAGTACACTGAACAATGAAGAACAGCAACAACATCATCTTGACGCCTGGATTCTTGGCTGCTTCCATTATGTGTTAGCTGCATTAGCCTCCTAGCTCCAGTACAAAACTAAACAAACACAGCTTCAGAAACAACGTAAAGAAGTTTATTTGAGATTGACTTACAAGTCAATGGAATTTAAGGCAAATGTCTGATGACTTAGACAACTAATCATTTGGATATAGGCATCTATTACTTGCTAATTACATTAGCCATTGTAGCTTTGTAGCAAAGTAAAAAGTTGGCTACAATTCAGATACAGAGCATCAGCTAATCATCTACATTTGAGTTACATTATAGATTTTCTCTACAACCAATCAATTTGAGATGCCTACGCTAACTGTTTTTTCTTGATCCAGTTTCAGTTGAAACTTAAAGAAATATATATACCTCATGCAGGCCTAAGGCAGGATCTCACAGTCTTAGTGATTTGTTAAAGGGAGGAGGCTCCTTCTCTGGTACAGAGCACCGTATGTAAAGCTTAGTTCTAGGAGTTTGCTCCTTTGGGGCTCTAGTAGAGAGTAATGCTCATCCATCTGACTGGAGGCTCAGAGGCTAGGGGTCGGTGTTTTGTCCTGTATCGGGTACAACTGTGCCCACAGGGCAAAATTCAGGGGTCTGCTTTGTTACACTCTCTCCCTTCCCCCCTCTCCTCGGGCACTAACAGCTACTGTAGGGTCTGGCCTCTCTCAGGGTGGATGTGGGTTCCCTGTAATATTTGTGTGTATGTGTGTGTGTGGGCTGAGATATAACCTCCCTCCTACACAGAAATTTAAAAGGAGAAAGTCAGTTTATCTCTAATAATTCAATATATCATTTTGACTTAAAAGGTCAAATTTACATACATTCTCAAAACATCAAGTGTCTTTGTAGTTCTGCTCAAAATCATCAAAAGATCCACATTCACATTTCACATGGAGTTAATGCATCAATGCTTGTTTGGTATCTGAAGTAAAATGGATTAAAAAAATGGCTTCTTTGACAATTTGATATATTTTGAGGCTAATCTGGGATTAATTGGAAATGTAGCTACAATTACAGACTGTTTTAAAAAACGTCACTGTCACTACTGGAGGGAAAATAGTGCAACAACCAAAACTATCTTGCCAACAGCATAATGTGGGCACCATTTATGCTGCAGCAACAGATGAGCTACTGTCTCTGACATCTACAAGGTGTATCAACAAGGTAGAAGTGGACAGTGAGCTAACATAATATTTTAAACCTATATCAGCTCTGCTGTGTCTGATCCACTCATACCAGCACAACACACACTAACACACCACCACCACATCAGTGCTGAGAGTGATCTATCACCCAAATAATACCTGCTCTGTGGAGGTCCTGACCATTGAAGAACAGGTTGAAAGGAGGCTAACAATGTATACAGAGAAACAGATGGACAACAGGCTGTTCATGCTGTTCTATGATGGACTACAGTTAATGTTAGCTGTGATAGAAAGTTATCAGAGTCCTCAGTGCATCACAACCATTGATGTCAGTAACGTCAGTACTCTAATCTGACCATTTTTTCCAGTAACGAGTAATCTAATTATTAGATTATTATTATTTATTTCCAATCCCGTAATCAGATTATAGTTACTTACCCAAGTCACTGTGTGTTACTATTTTTGATCATTTTCCTTAGTAAAAAGATATATTTTTACTTTCGTCTTGCGATTTTACTTCTTCTTGCGGGACAGTGAGGTAAGCAAATGTAAACAATGGAGGGAAGGGTTATCAAACGAAAACACTCGCTACAGTCTTTCACAGCCTTTGGTTACCTGCAAACTTCTACTCACTTGTTAAAACAAAACATTGTTTTTCTTAAAGAGACAGTAACCCTTTATACTGACACTGCAGTACTACACTATGAACTAACACATTCATTCATTCATTATCACACCTGCTTAATCCTTATCAGGGTCGCGGTTAGTCCCCTACCCCCTCACTGGGCGCAGGGCAGGGCATTACACTATTCAACTAAGCCCAGGACAGGGCGCCAGTCCATCGCTGGGCAAACACGCACACACATACATACCAGTGGCGGATGCTGGTCTTTCGAGGAGGGGAAGCTCAATGAAGCTCTACATCATAAAATGTGTCGGTTTATTTATAGGTAAATTCTACCCTCCATTCCTTTTCAAGAAAATGATCTGTGACCCTGTCGTACCAACAAGGTGTCTTTTCCAGGGACTTGACTAGTGTTCTCTCAATGGCCAGCAGAGCTAGGATGCTTAAATGGCCTTGGCTCATGGTGTTGCGGGTGTAAGACTTGAGCCGCTTTAAAAACAGGAGAAGCTCTTTACTGGCGCGAGGCTAGTGTGAAGTGTGTCCGCCTGTGAGTGCTACCGCTGGATAGAAACTGCGATAGAAGTCAGAAAGAGTGATAGAAGTCAGTCTCCAAACACAAGCAGCTACAAAAAAACACCAGAAATAAAAGCTCGATTTGTCGCCAGTCGTTTTTAACAAAGAAAATG
>BRDA01085160.1:0-30088 GCA_036984385.1 Crenuchus spilurus
AGTGATAGAAGTCAGTCTCCAAACACAAGCAGCTACAAAAAAACACCAGAAATAAAAGCTCGATTTGTCGCCAGTCGTTTTTAACAAAGAAAATGCCGCTAAGATGATTAGGAAAGTCTTCGGTTCAACTCAGAATAGAATGAACATTTAAAAAAAAATGCTCCCATGGATGTTTACACCAAAAGATCGCTGATTCGCTCATTTAGCTGTCAATCAAAAAGGGATTCAGCCTCAGACACATCATCCAATCATGCAGAAGCTGAGCGTCCGGGCCGGCCGAGGCCAGCCCACTGCCCCATAGACCCCCAGAGACTCTGAGCGTCCAATGGGCGGAACAAAGGACAGGATTCATCCAATGACTGGTCTCGTTTTGCTGCACTCTTTGCTCCGTTATTGAACTCTGTGGACGCTGAGCATCCACCCTGTTTAAAGCGCTGTGAAGCTGCGGGAATGAGTGAGAGGAAAGCCGCGTCGTTACCAGTGATAAGAAGCTGATTCTGAACAAAAGTTCAGCACGTTGTAGCGCATATTTAGTCAATGACACAACAGTATATTATTGATCACTTATTTTTTGACATTTTAGGGGAAGTTGAGCTTCCCTTGCAGTCTTAGAGCAATCGCCTCTGATACATACACATTCATACACACACAGACATTTTTTTAGAGTAGCCAATTCACCTGACCTCCATGTTTTTGGACTGTTTGAGGAAACCGGAGGAAACCCACGCAGACACAGGGAGAACAGGGAAAGTCCGCTCAGATGTGGACTCGAACCCAAGACCTCAGCGCTGAGAGGCGAATGTGTTAACCACTAAGCCACCGTGCCGCCCTGAACTAACACATAAGAAACATTAATTTATCTAGTTTAAATCAAAATATTACAAAAACTGTCTAATGCAATCCAAATATCTTAAACCAATAGTCAAAAAAATTTAATTACTGGTAAATACACAAAGATAAAAGGTTTAGTAATTTTAGTAATGGGTCCATACACAACAGAAGCTGGACTTCAGTGTAAACCAGTAAGTGGGGAGAGCTGAAAAAGTTGTGAGGGCAGTAAGTACAGGTGCTGGTCATAAAATTAGACTGATACACTTCAAATGTTTATTTCTTTTAATTTTGATGCTTACGATTCACTACCATGCTCACTACCATATACACTGTGTTTTGTTTTGTAAAACCACTCCTTGCTGCTCTAATGCTGTGAACAACAAATTTGATGTTCAGTTTTGCCAATACAGGGTTAACAGTTAAATATGTGAGGTCAAGAAAGATTTATAAAGACAAGTATTTATGTTAAGTGAAGTCAAGAAAGACTGTATTATATTTTTATATAAAAAAATATATTTAAGATAATTAAAAAGAAATTTTTTATAAATAAAACATTTTTTCAGGAAATACCTTAAATGTCAGGAGATGCATTGTTGCTGTTAAAAATGCATTTCCAATAAAGTGAGAATTGGCAAAACTGGTTGTCATTTCTATGTAGAAATAGTGGGGTGTTGTCAGCAGCTGCTGAATGTAACTAATAAAGTAACTTGTCATCTTACTTAGTTACTTTAAAATAAAGCAATCAATAAAGTAACTAAGTTACTTTTTAAAGGAGTAATCAGTATTCAGTAGTCAGATTACTTTTTCAGTGTAACTATGCCATCACTGATCACAACATCCTGCACATGGTACCAACATTCACTATTGAAAGAAGGCAAGCCAGTTAGTGTGTTGTTCTGAGAGCTCTTGAGTCCTGGCATTCGGGTGAACTTTACTTTCACACATACCTCCTATTTTAACACTGTTACAGATCCAGGCCATTGCTTCACAGCAATGGTAGTAGTCTTTCAGCAGGATAGTGCAGCATAACATACTACAAAAACTGTTCAGTAATGTTTTGAGGAACACAACGTAAAGTTTAAAGTGTTGACTTGGTCTCCACAGTTCCCAGATCTCAAGCTGAGTGAGCATTTCTGGGATGTGCTGGTCAAATTCAGTCCATGGCAGCTCTAACTCACAACTTACAGAACGTCTCAGTGCCAGGTTCTGCAGAGCACCGTCATCGATTTTATGGAGTCCATATTGTGATGAGTGAGAGCTGTTTTGGTGGGTGACAGGTGATTTTAATGCTGTGGCTGATTGGCTAGCAGTTGAGGTAAGGCAAATTAGGTGTTTCACCGGAATGTACCCTTTGGTTAAGCATTTAATGGACATATTGGAGCACTGTCGAATGCAACATGTACTTGTATCCCGTCTTTGAGTAATATACTTTGGGATTTCAGTCAATAAACATGTTGATGTACTGATTTCAACTCAGCAACACTGCACTGTGTTTGTGTGTTTATAAAGGGATGGGCTTCAGTCTGTCCAAAGCAGCAGAGGATGGAGGTCCACAGGATTCTCTGGAACAGCTATGAATCAAAATAATGGTCAAAATTTCGCTCCTAGCTCTGCTCTGACAAGTGCACGCACACACACACACACACACACACACACACACACACACACACACACACCATCTCCTTCCTTCAGGTATTTCCAGACTCTTCTCTCTGTCTGCTATAACATTTGAGTTATGAGACAAAGCTTCTGCTGCTCGCCTGCAAGAAACAATCAAAGAGAAATTGAACGAGATGCTTCTAAGCAGCTCAAATTTAGGAATATTGCAGATGCAGTGGACATAAAAAGATGCCTAGATCATGTGCATCTGAGTGTGTATTGTTTTTTTTTCATTGCTATGTGTGGGCTCACCTCAAGCGTGTGCTAAACACACACAGCTGCCCGACTCCTCAGAGAGAACGGAAAAGGCTGCAGAGGCAGTTAGTTACTGAACACACAGGGCTCTTTGACTTACATGGGCTTAGCCTTGATGACACTGCTGATAGAGATAAGCCATCACATGTCTTATCTGCACTTAATGGAGCATTTATTGAAGTGTCTAGTTGATTTAATGATGTTCTTATCAGCGGTCATGGCTACAGATGAAGAATTAATTGGAATATAATGTATATCCACTTGTATGTTACATTACATATACATGACATGCAAAAGTTTAGGCAAGTTAGATAAAAAACTATGTTTGGAAATGTTTGCTCAGTGAAAAAAACACTAATATTAGAATAAATTCATAATAAATGTAGCAATTTTCTGCATTCTAATGTGCTGGTTCTTCATTGCAGTCCAGTATTACTTGTAGTTCCCATCCACCTGGTTTGGTTAATACTTGATTATGTTAAATCAAGTGAGCTTCTGCTGAATTGAATAAATCCAAAGGCTGAAGATATTGAAGAGGACATCTGGAAGCAAACTTCTAACAACCTCACATGATATCAGCTACTTTTTTCCCCAAATAAGTAAATTCTTCTTAATTTTGATGGTATTTATGCTTGTTTGCAATTATTCTATTTATTTCATATATATTTATTTCAATATTTATTTTATTGCTTTTAAATCTAGCGATGGATTGGCACCCTGCCCTGGTCTTGGCAAGGATAGTCTTTAATGCTCTGCCCTGCACCCGTTGAAGGAGCAGAGGACTAACTGCGACCCTGATCAGGATTAAGCAGATAAGATAATGGATGGAAGGATGGCTGATGTTAAATAAAATGTTTACATGCCTAAGATTTCAGTGCAGTGAGTTTGAGCAATTAAGAGGTTAACCCTAACATTCTACTCAACTATTTGGTAGAGCACATTTGAGTCCCTATATCTTATTGTCCAAGGTGTTGAACTTAACACAATGTGATTGTGCCATCTCTACAGACATAAAGTGGCAGTGACATAGTGACACGTGCTTGAGGGTTTGAGGTTTAGATTCATTGCCTTCAGATAGGAAGGCTTTACAGGTAACAGCACAATGTTAAGTGGTGACTGGGCTTCTATTACATGTTAGCAACAATCTGAATGTTCACTAAGCCAAAAGGACTGTTTTATCCATATATAGCCTTGCTGGGCTCAGTCCTGCAGCTCAGTGTGTTAACACACTTTTGAAGAAGCGACGCAGGAACACTCGGGCCTCTCCTAACACCTCTGTCACTCAGAGAAACGTTTCTTCTGAGTGCGTTTTCCATCCGTCAAGGGTCAGCGAGTGAAGATGCCCCATCCTCGGTCCCCTCCCCCTCTCCATCCTCACAGATCCTTGTAGGTGAAGCTCTACCTTGTGCTTCTTCATCTGGGCATGACCTGTTGCTAGGTAACCCTGGGTCACAGCTGTACGAGGAAAGTGGAGCCTCTTTTTTATTTATCAGGGAGTTATAGGGGAGGCAGGATGTAATTTATTAGTTTGATATTGCCAGGCAGCTCAAGTTTGGGATTATAAAGGGGTCTTGTGCAGAACAAAGCATATTCAGGATGCGGGCTGAATTTTAAGAGCACTCTTTATGGCGTTTGTGATGTAGACCACAATCTACAGAGACTGACAAGTGACGTGGCCTTGGGCTGTGTGTTATCCTGCTTATAGCAAACCACTGTCACTGCTTATAGCAGGATGTGACTACAGCTGCCATACTGGAAGGAAATGTTATACCTCTATACCCGTTTTGATTATTTCTATTTTTGAAGGCAAAATGGAGACTACTATACAAAACAGGTATCTCTAAAAATGGTCACTTTACAGAAGGTAAATTAATGTACAGATTAATTCCAAGCAGTTTGGGAGCCTGTCTGTAGTCCATACATAATGAAATGATGTTCACACCACATAAAAAGTGATAAGAAAGAAATAAAAAATTGAAGATACATAGTTTTCATTTAACTGCAATGATAAATAATATATGAATATGCTGAGTAAGTACTCCAAAGACTTTCACTTCTCCATACAGAAAAAAAATTCTCTACAGAAAACAAGTTCAAAACATAATTTCTAGACAGAATGGAAAATTGCATGTTGTTCAGTTTCTTTAATGAATTTAATATATTGTTCATTTACAATATACATAACTTTTGCACAGGCAAAAAATGTTGTATGTTTAATTCAGCAATTCAGAAATAACTAACAGCAAGAAATGTATGAAATTATTAAACAAAGTAAACTCTACATTAATCAAATAAAATAAAAGTCTCAAAGTAACGTTAAACGTGGTATGTGTATGTGTGTGTGCATGTGTGTGTGTCACATTTCATGTCATATTTTGGGGACCAAATCCTTTTTTATATACTTAGATTTTGTTGGCCTTTTTCCTTGTGGAGACCACAAGCTGATCCACACAAGAGAAATCAATACAATTTTTAAGGTGAAGACATGTTTACATTTAGGATAACATTAGAACTTGAGTAAGGATAAGGTTAGAATAAGGTTGTAGTTTGAGTTATGGTAAGGTTAAAGTTAGGGTTATGTTAGGATATGGTTGTGGTTTGAGTTGTGGTAAGGTTAAAGTTAGGATTATGTTAAGATATGGTTGTGGTTTGAGTTGTGGTAAGGTTAAAGTTAGGGTTAGGTTAGGATAAGGTTGTGGCTTGAGTTGTGTTAAGGTTAAAGTTAGGGTTACGTTAGGATGAGGTTGTGGTAAGGATGAGGTTGTGGTTTGAGTTGTGGTAAGGTTAAAGTTAGGGTTAGGTGAGGATAAGGTTGTGGCTTGAGTTGTGGTAAGGTTAAAGTTAGGGTTACGTTAGGATGAGGTTGTGGTAAGGATGAGGTTGTGGTTTGAGTTGTGGTAAGGTTAAAGTTAGGGTTAGGTTAGGAAGAGGTTGTGGTTTGAGTTATGGTAAGGTTAAAGTTAGGGTTAGGTTAGGAAGAGGTTGTGGTTTGAGTTATGGTAAGGTTAAAGTTAGGGTTAGGTTAGGACGAGGTTGTGGTTTGAGTTATGGTAAGGTTAAAGTTAGGGTTAGGTTAGGACGAGGTTGTGGTTTGAGTTGTGGTAAGGTTAAAGTTAGGGTTAGGTTAGGACGAGGTTGTGGTTTGAGTTATGGTAAGGTTAAAGTTTGGGTTAGGTTAGGACGAGGTTGTGGTTTGAGTTATGGTAAGGTTAAAGTTAGGTTAGGAAGAGGTTGTGGTTTGAGTTATGGTAAGGTTAGGGTTAGGTTAAGATGAGGTTGTGGTTTGAGTTAAGGTTAGGATTAATGTTAGAGATTGGAGTTAGGGTAAGGTTAGGAAAAGGTTGGGGTTTGAGATATGATAAGGTTAGGAGAGGGGTTAGAGTCAGGGTAGACATTAGAGTTTGAACTCTGGTTAATGTTTATCTATAGTAAATGAATGGAAGTTGATGTAATGAGCCCACCGTTGACATAAATACTGCTAGAGATAAAACTAGTTAACAAGCCATTGCTGACTTGAGTGAGTATGAGGTCTGCATGTATGCACTGCACATGAAGCATGTTAACAGTCATATGTTGACTGTGTCCTCAGTTCACTGTGTATGAGACGTTTGGTCAGTCTTTTCAGATGTGGAAGTGGAAGGGCACAGGGGAAATTGTGTTGTGTTGCTGTTTCTGTTTGTTACCCCCCCACCACCTCCCCCTCAGTCCCGCCTCCTCTCTCGGTCGTCGTGCTCCTGATTCATCTCTGCACGCTGATGCGGCTTTAATTCGTGCCGCATCTGTTGCCGTTTCCTCGCGCCTGTCGCGCGCGCTCTGCCCGTGTTCGTGCCTCGTTGGACTCTAATGAAAGCGCTCCGCCTTCAGCCCGAGACGCGGAGCTTTGTTAAACTGCCCCCCCTCCCCTTCCTCATGTGCGCGTGGTGAATATATTTTATTTTTTTCAGATACCTCCTTTAGGCCATCTTAGATCAAAACAAATGCACCTGCACTTTTTTTGCATCTGCCACTCCCTCGAGACCTGTAAAAATTGACTCCCTGGCTTCCTCCACGAGGCAATTATGGGCCATCTGTTCTCCACTCGGTAGTTCCAGCTCGTTTTGTTTCTGCGATTGTTCCTATAATATTATACGCTCTGAATTAGAATTAGAAAAAAACAACACTGGAGGAGAGCATTTATTTTGATCTGCAATGACAAACCTCATAGCCTGGACATGACACATTCAATCATCAAAAATTTTCTCCCTCAACACACAAAGCATCTCCAAAAATCACAAGTTCATCATTTAATTCATGATGCTGTCATATTTTATACTCATTACACTTACAATGACATTTCAAACCTTTTCTGTTTTACTGTTGATCAGCTCATAAAAATCAGAAATCTCACAATTTATTTCAAGTTTGAGTCAATTACTGTTCAAACAACTTTAAAAACAAACCCAAAAAGGCTTGAAATGAACATAAAATATATAACAGTTTACTTTTCTGAATATCTCTGAACTTCTTATAATATTCTCATTTTTGATGCACTATATACAGAGAGTTTCTGTTTTAAACTGTAGTTTAATGTTTTCACACACTTTCTCACTGTTTTTGATTATTTTGAGCAATGTTTCTATGACACAACTATGTGTAACATAAATTATAGTAAAACATCTATTTTGATCACATTTCTATTTATTAGGAAGGTGAATATATACCAAAAACTAAATTTTTTCTTTTTTAGATGCATCATATCTAAAAACAACGGAATGTGGCACTCATTGAATACTGTTAGTAGATTGAACCCAAAAGTCATTGTAAAACTATATTAACCCTTTAACATAGAGATGCAAGCTGTCTGTGTTTTGCTTTTAATCAGGTGCTTATGAGAAATGACTGATGCCTTTTACATTTCTGAGTGAAAAAATGCAGATTAAATATTGACTTTAACAAATTCAAGCCCATGGTGACATATGTGCCAAAAACCCTTTAAATGCTCTGGGAAGTTTCTTATACAGCATTTTCCTACACTTTATTGTCAAGAAGACCCTAAGTGGCATTCCCTGAAAAATGTGGAAGCAGTCATATGACAGTCTGTGAAGTCATGTTTATGTGACCTCATATACAAAATGGCAGTGAAGTAGTCTTATTTATTTTTATACAACTGGTACATTTGTGTGTTCTAAAACAAAACAAATATGTTTGTTAAGCTAAACCAGCAGTGTTGTGGAAACACCAATAAAAATGCAAATTTGTAATGTTATGTAAAACACAGTCAAGCTGAATTATTTTCAAACAATGCATATATGTAACATAAATTGCCAATGTAACATAAAAAACTACAGATCTGTGATAATGTAACATATATGTAACATTATAGACCTTTTGCAATGTAACATACTGTATATGTAACCTTACAGATCTTTGACAATGTAACATTTCTATAACATTACAGATCTGTGACAATGTAACATATATGTAACATTACAGATTATTGACAATGTAACATATATGTAACATTAGAGACATTTGACAATACAACATATATGTAACATTACAGATCTTTGACAATGTAACATATATGTAACATTACAGATCTGTGACAATGTAACATATAGGTAACATTACAGATTATTGACAATGTAACATATATGTAACATTACAGACCATTGACAATACAACATATATGTAACATTACAGATCTGTGATAATGTAACATATATGAAACATTACAGATCTTTGACAATGTAACATACTGTATATGTAACCTTACAGATCTTTGACAATGTAACATTTCTGTAACATTACAGATCTGTGACATTGTAACATTACAGCAGACCTTTGACAATGTAACATATATGTCAGATTACAGATCTTTGACAATGTAACATAAATGTAACTATGCAGATCTTTGACAGTGTAACATATATGTAACATTACAGATCTGCGATAATGTCACATATATGAAACATTACAAATCTTTTACAATGTAACATACTGTATATGTAACCTTACATATCTTTGACAATGTAACATATATGTACCATTACAGTTTTTTAACAATGTAACATTACAGTAGACCTTTGACAATGTAACATATATGTCACATTACAGATCTTTGACAATGTAACATATATGTAACAATACAGATTTTGGACAATGTAACATAAATGTAACATTACAGCAGACCTTTGACAATGTAACATATATGTACATTTACAGATCTTTGACAATGTAACATATATGTAACATTCCAGAGTTATGACAATGTAACATATTTAACATTACAGACCTTTTACAATGTAACATATATGTAACCTTACAGATCTTTGACAGTGAAACATATATGTAACATTACAGATCTTTGACAGTATGACTCATTTATAATTAGAGATGTTTGACAGTAGGAGGTAGCATTTAAATAAAGAATTTATAAATGTGTTCCATAGGGTCTGTTTTTTGTATCCCTAATACATTTCTGGGTCCTGGTTCTTACAGGTTAAGAATATAACTCTACACTTATATAAATGATAACCATATAGTCACTCATGTTTTGTATTGTAAACAGGTATTGTTTATTACCTTATGTTATTTTTTACCTGTTATGTATATTGTTACTGTTTGTAACTCTCTAAGCAATTCAGATGTTTTTAAAACCACCACACAGTCTGCTTGTCCACCTAAGCAGTGCTGCCTCAACAGTGTTGTCTAACAATTCATTCTGCATGACCCCCCCTTGGCATTAGGCACAATATTTGTTTGCTCCATTGCCCCATTGTTCACTGTCAAAGGCATAAAGCAATAAAACATCTTTATTGGATCGTCAGAGGTGCAGGTGCTTGGAAAAGATTATTTGAAACCAACACCAACAAGACAATATTTGGGAAAACAATACTCAGAATTGGCCATGGCAAGCAAATAATCTGAATAATTGCCTCTATGCAATATGCAATAAATGAAAGGTGAAATTTTCCAATTGCTCTTGTAGCTGCTGTTCTGCTGGTATGGTTTAAGATTGTTTGTTGCAGCCTCTTTTGTCTTGTTCTAGGTTAATAACCTAGACAGCAGTAGCTCTTCCCTGTCAGTAACAGAGGGAAGATGACCCGCATTAATAGAGGGAAGGGAAGAGTGGCAGGAGAGTATGATGGACAGATGTGCAGGGCTAGAAAAAGAGCAGAGAAGAAGCCCAGAGAAAGTGAAAGTGGGATGCTCAGTAAATGATGAGATTTTGTGAGGAAACTAGAATAGCTGTCAAATCTGTAAGTCATTTTTTCCTCCTGTTAGGAGGTAGATTTTGTGAGTACAGTTAGTCAAAAAAACAAAATTAAAGTAGGATATGAAGTAAATCATTTAGAGTGGCATGATGTGAAATGCACCATTGTAGAGAATCATACCAAATCATAAATGTTCATAATGGTGCTGATAGGAACCAGATGTCTCACATAAATTCACTACCTGATATCAGTAGTTTTGTCATAATGTGTTGGCATAAAACCTATTTTTCTTACTCAGAGAGGTAGATGCAAGACATTGTAATTCAAAAGAGTAGCCAAAGAAAGATTGATCATTTCACCATTAACAACATACCATCTATAAATGAGCAGATGTGTAGGTTTTGGATTATGAACAAATGGCTGTATTTGTGTTGTAGACTCCTGGTTCCTATCTCCACCAATATACAACTGATAGAGTAACTAACACTCTGCATACATCTCAATGTTTGTAATATTTAAAAAATAAGAAAAATGATGATGCCATAAAAATCAGAGTGATGCCAAATGATGCCACTTTTAGTTCCAAAAAGAACATTTAAATGGATGTTGAGTCATTCTTGTAAATGAGATGTGCAAGTATCAAGAACCTTTTTTAATGTTGAAGGAACCTCTATAATCAGCATAAGTCAAGAACAACATAAGAACCATTATTTTACAAGTCAAGAACTACACAGTATCAGAGTAATCTTCCAATTATTTTGACAGTTAATAAAGAAAAGGCCAAACATCAAAAATGAGCATAATTATAAGACAATAACTTGTGACCATGCGTAGCCTTTCACACATGTACCGGTAAGTCAGAAAGCCTTTAAAAAGCTCCATTAAAAAATGTAAAGGCAATATAAAAGCTCTGTCATTATGCAAATTGCCAACTAATCAGTCTAGATTCATAATTTTAATCAATTCCTTGTTTTAATTGAGTTATCGAGTTTAATCAATTATTCATGACAGTTCTAATCTGTATTCAAGAAACCTCCAGTGCCTCTTCTCAATGATCATCTGGAGAAGATACCAACAAAACATTTAAAATTCCACCTACTAACATACATTACTAACTTTGGCAATACAATATATTGGTGACATATATGATCATACTGTCTGAGATATGACCTTTGTTATAGAATATTCTGCATATGCACACTAAATGTGATGCAAAATAATGCAAACATAAAGTGTGACAGAAGTGACTAACTTTAATAAATTCTAATAAATTTTCCCACCACTGTTCAAGGAATATGCTGTTTACTTTGTAATTTATATATAATTATAGCCAATAAAATAGTGGAGGGTTTTGGTTAGATTGTATGAAATATGAAACACCCAGTTGGAATCTAAATAATACTAAGAATCATAGCATTTAATATAATATACACCAAAGAGCCACATCATTATCACCACAAAACATTAAAACCATCAGAATAGTATATGGCTACTCACCCTCATACTTTCAGGGCACCAGATTCTACATACCTCCTATAACCAGCATCAAACATTTGGCAGTGGACAAAATTAAGAATCTGAGCCATTTTATTGAGGGTCAGATTGTAATGACTAGATGACTGGGTCTCCAAAACGGTAAGACTTGTGGGGTGTTTCTTGTCAGCAGTGGTCAGTACCTAGTGAAAGGTTAAAAGAGGGACAAACTACCAACCAGTAACAAAATGTTGATCATCCAAGAACTGATGCATGAGGGAAACAAAGGCTATTCGATCTGGAACAAACCAACAGAAGGGTTACATCTTTAATGCTGGTTGCAGTAGGAATGTGTAAGAACATGTAGAGCTTGGTGTCAATGGGAATATGAAGCTGTCAGAGGTAGCCATGGTCTGGTGGTTAGGGATCTGGTCTTGTGACTGGAAGGTCACCAGTTCAATCAGGCAGGTCATGACTGAAGTGCTCTTGAGCAAGGCACCTAACCCCTAACTGCTCCATGGATAAGGCTGCCCACCACTTTGGGCACATGTTCTCACACCCTAGTGTGGTCACTAGTGTGTGTGTTTCACTGCATGGATGGGTTAAATACGGAAGTCAAATTCCATTGTGTGCAAGCACACTGACAAAAAAAAAATTACATTACAAAAATTACATGTGTGGCAAAACACCAGTCAGATCGCTTTAATGTTGTGTTGTTAATATTCTGGCTCTTCAGTGTAATTCTATCTACATTTCTCTCTAATTCTCTCATTTCATGAATAACTAGTGCCAGGTAGATCAGTTCCTTCTGATGTCTCTTTGCTGTGGTGGCAAGCTAGAGAAAGCACTTACAAATAAAGGCTTTGGTATGGTTATAGTTATGGACATACAGAACAAACTTAATTGTGTTTATGTTCTTTAAACAATAATAACACTTCATATGTACACAGTTTGCTCATAAATGGTTCTTTAAAAATGTTAAACTAAAAGGGTCTTTTTAAACACCAAAGGCAATTTTTCATTGAAAAATAAATTTTCAATATGTGCTTAACACCAGTTTGGCAAAGGAAACTATTACATCACTAGTTATGCAAAACCTGCTTTTCATAGCAAGAAAGGTACTTAATTAACTAATGATCATTAATCTGAATGTTGACGAAAATACACACAAAGCTGTTTCATTTTCTTATATCAGAGTGTTAACAAAAGCACCAAAGTGTTAACAATACTGTTAATCAAGTGACATACAGTGCCATCAAAGAGCCTCTTCAGGGATATTTCAGTAGATGGTTCTTTAAAAGGCCAAATTTTGAAGTAGATGTGTAGGTGTGAAGAATCTTTTTGAAACCATAATTTGAAGTTTCTGTAGCAGTGTTCAAGCCCAGACTGGGTTAGGAAGTTTAATTATTTAGTATTAATACAGTAGCACTGAAAAAAAAGGTTCATCAAGGTTCTTCATTGGTTATGTATATATGTATATAATAATAACCTCAAATAACCATTTGTATGTTTAAATGGTTCTTTGCATGGTGAAGTGATTGTATATACTCTTAAATATCATAGCTCTTCAAGTGTTCTTTAGTAACAGAAATGGTTACACATATATACTCTCTTAACAAAGAAGGCACTTCAAGGGTTCTTTATATAGAGCCATGAACACTTTTGCATGATGCAAGGGTTCTTCAGATTGATGAAGATGAAAATATACTGTATATTCTTTATATTCTATATAAATATATTCTATACAGCACCAAAAAGGGTTCCAGCATTTTAACAAGTGTAACATTATAACCATAGCAGAACCCTTATTGGTGCTATAGATAACATTTTCAGTAAGAAAAGAACCTTTTAATCATGTAAAGGCTTCTGAAAGTGTCCATGCTTCTATATTATTATACAGAAGCATGATTATCTGCTGTTTTGTCAATGGAAATGGTTCGTAGCACAAAAAAGAGTTATTTGTACAAGTATAAGGTAGCAGATGACAATACAACAGTTTTTTCTGTTTTATTACACTGCTGACAGTTCTTTGAAAATTTTTAATGCTGTACTCAAAGAATAAATTTTTAACAAAGCCTAAAAAGGTGTCAAGGAGCATTCATTCAAAAGCTGCTATAAAAGAACCTCTTAACAAATATGTCAATGAATAGTTCTTTTTTGAAAACGAGTTGGGTGAAGAGTAAGAATAACATTTATACATAAATGTTTTTTCTCGCTAGAACTGAATGTCCAAGAAAACAAGCCATCATTTTGAAGGCCATGCTATGAAGTTGTTTATATTCCTGATGGAAATGCTCTGGGCGCACTGACCAGATGGAAAAGGATGATGGAGGAGTCATCATTCACATGCAAATAGTTTGATATGGGAAAAAAGGCAGATTGTGAGTAAACAAGGCCTGCTAAACTCCTGAACCCTAGAAAGTCAAATGAAATGTACAAATACTGAATTAGCCAAAGAACAAATGGTTTAATCTTGTTTGGCTAAAAAATGCCAAAGTCTCTTTTTTGAACCATATGAGTCATCTTCTTGCCTCTTCAAGAAAAAAGGCTGGCAGATGGACAAAATAATTAGAGGATGAATAATGAATGACTCGTGATTGATGATATTAAAAGATCACTTTCAGATTTTTCAAAAAAGGACCTTACCTGAGAAAGTGTAATCAGCAATGTACAGTAAATAGAAGGATTTAACTACTACAGCTGGTCAAATGACATAGCACAGGCACAGAAATGTACAGTGGTAGTCAAAAGTCTGGTGACACATGACTTCATGTGTTTGAAATTGGTTTTAAAGAGTATGCAGGACTGTTTGGAGGAAAACAATATACACAGTAAATCTGTCAGTGTTAAATCAACACTATTAGAGTTAAATTAACACTGAGAGTGTTGCATTTTGACACCCTCAGTGTTAATTTAACTCTAATAGTGTTGATTTAACACTGGCATATTTACTGTGTACTGTGTAAATTTTGTGACAAAGCTAAATTGGGAATGATGTCATTATAATGAATTATTATCAATATGTTCAGATATTGTGAACACTGAGCACTCATCAATATTCAAGACTTTTAGCTGTTAATACTAAAATATATGATCCTAAAAAGTTTCAGTATGAGCTTTCAGTAATGTTTGGGAGAAGCAAACTGTCAAAGCGTTTTTTGGGTAAAACCTGCTCTTTCTAACAAAGAAAAACACTTTGATGAACATAAAGCTCAGTCTGAAGCAAATCTATACTCAACATATTAGTAAACAGCTGTTGTAAACTGTTAAAATAAAAGGTTTTAAGGTTTGCTTGAAAACCATACTGCACTTGTGTTTCTATGAACAATACATAATAAACAATAAATGAATAAGCATTTTTTAAAGATCTTTGGGTGTAACAAACCTGTTTAAATGCTAATGAACAATTTATTTTGTTAAATAATTGAGAAATGACAGTGGAAAAGTCAAAAGAAGGAAGGGGGACCAATTTTTTTGAGAATGAACAGTTTGAAACACCTGAAAGGAAGAAAAGAAACTTAAAGGAAAAGTGAGTATACAAGTACTAAATACTCACCAAAAAGGGATTTACTACAAGTGTGTTAACTTTACTGCACTCTTGCATCAAAGTAGGCTGCAGCTGCCCTCTTCTGGAAACGATATGTAAAAACACCAGAGAAACTGGAATTCAACATCAGAGCAGGATGATGTGCAAGATTGTCTGAGGTGCTGAAATGGTCCAGCACCTCATGTGGTTCATTCATCCAGTCAATCATTCATTTTCATTCATTCATTATCACACCTGCTTATTCCTTATCAGGGTCGCGGTTAGTCCCCTTCCCCCTCACTGGGCGCAGGGCAGGGCATTACATCAATCAACTAAGCCCAGGACAGGGCGCCAATCCATCGCTGGGTGACACACAGACACACACACACACACACACACACACACACACACACACACACACACACACATGTACCTATGGGCAATTTAGAGTACCCAATTCACCTGATCCCCATGTTTTTGGACTGTGGGAGGAAACCGGAGTCCCCGGAGGAAACCCACGCAGACACGGGGAGAACATGGAAACTCCGCTCAGATGGGGACTCGAACCCAAGACCCCAGCGCTGAGAGGCGAACGTGCTAACCACTAAGCCACCGTGCCGCCCCCAGTCAATCATTTGTTCATTAATTCAGTCATTCATCCATCTATTTACCCATCCATTTTTAGTATTTAAAGAAGACAATGGGGTTTGGGGTTCCTCAGCTTTCAACAGTGGGAGCCTCTTTAGAAAACTTCCAGGAACCCTGCTGAAAAGTAACTTAAGATACTTCTTTGATAGATTTTCTTTAAAGAACCCAAATCTGAAAAATAGTGCTTGAATGAACCCACTGATGTATTTAGAGGTTCCTGCAGGAACTTATAGAGTTTTGTTGGGAAGGGTTTTATGGGAAAGTTTCTTGAGGAACTAAAATGTAAAAGTTATTTGGGGGCTCCACTGGATATTTGAGGCACCTTTAGGTTCTGCAATGTATGATCGGCATGATTGAAGACAATTACTAATACTGTGATTACTAACAAAAATCTCAAATTACTATTACAAACAGGTTCAGTATTCATACTGAAGAGAGAAACCACCACTGTGCTTCTCAGTGATTTATCTAACACACACTGTGTGCATTTATCTATTCAATTTGACATTTTCCTTTTCAAATGAAGTACTGTGAGAATTGCTGTGAAAGTTTCTGGAACAAATTTGTCCACATAAAAAAAAAAGAAGAAAAATTATATATTTTTATAAACCTACCAAATGTGACAGGAGAGTTTATCTCAGGGGTGTCCAAACTTTTCTTGTTGGGGGTCAGAAGGAGTAAAATATATAGCCCTATAGTAGTACTATAAGAGTTTTTGGTGGTCATGGTACCTTTTTATAGTAGACCAAAACAAACACTCCATCAGCTCAGTCATTTAAACTGTGAGCATATTATTTATATACTTTTAAATGTTTATGTGAAATTTAAATTATTACACAAAAACACTGCCTAAGACCTGGATGCTAGCTAGCTAACAATAACATACATTTCTTGGGGAAAATAGCTACCTAAAAATAAGCAACATTTCTTAGGAAGTCAGTGTTACTGTGTAATTCTCATTCAGTATTTAAAACTTTACATGAACATATATGACTATATAAATAATGTGTTCACAATTGAAATGACTAATGCTTATATTTTGTCCGGACTCCCATTTCAGAGCAAGCAGCTAAAGCTTCCAGTCCATAGCTAGTCACCTAGCAACCCTTTGACCTCTGACGTATTTCCTGTTGTAATTATACAGCTAGCAAATTTCAGAAAATATTTATATACTGACTTATATTTACTTGCAAAAATCATACAGTATGTATGGGGAGCACAAACGTCTACACAAAACTGCAGCATGTATGACAAACCTGAGCAGGGATGGCACAGCTTTCAAAGACTTATATTTACTGACACCTGGTGGAGAATCTGTGAAAATGTAGACTATAGTTGGAGAACTTGAATAGCCACTGGTTCTGTCTTCTGGTTCTGGTTCAGTCAGGCTAGCACTTTGTGTGAAAGGAGATGTATGGACGGAGGAAAATAAAAGTTCTAATTCAAGTGTAGTGACAATACCCATAAGGAGGACAATAAACCAATAGAACAATGAAAAAACAAAGGATGGACAATAAGGACCTATACAATGCTATACAAAAACATGTATGAAAGGTTGTGAAGAAGAAAGATGTGAGTATAAGTAACATGAGAGACTGTGGGAGGATCCAGAATGAAGAAAACATAGGCGGAGCTTGTGATGTAAACTCAGAACACCTAGAACGAGAGTGAGGCAGGTGAGGAACACCTTTGATCAGGTAAGAATGTTTTTGCACTTCTATGAATTGTGTTGATGAAAAACAAGCTTTGTGTGCATAATGTGTTCAAAATGGGAGTTTTGATGAAAATGACTCACGTTTTTAAAGCTGATGAGTGCTTCACAGAATGTCATATACAGTTTCTATTGCAGATTTAAAATGTGCATGCAATTGTGAGATGCTTAGAATGTCAGTTTTTGGGGAAATAAAGCCTTTATAATCTGCGTTTATTCAAATATTATAGTAAAGAGTAGCCAAAGCATTGCTTCATTTCAGTGTTGAGCAATAGCACAGCAATACATTGCTTGAAATTGTTGCCTAGCACACAGATAATGGCATGTTCCCTACTGTAAATCCAACGTTTATATTTTCTTTGATCTGGACTCCAACGCTATGCAAACTCTGGTACATTAGCAACCTGAGCCCTCATTCATCTTTAATGTGAAGTAATCTGATCGGTCACTGGTGGCCCTGCTGGAGGTGCGGATTTGTTTCAGTGGCACACAGTGGCATTTCAATATAGGCCAACAAAACTGACCTATTTACAGAGCTAATTATTTGGTTTAGAATTCAACAAAGTTTACAAATGCACTCTTTCCATACAGAGATGCAATCACACTTCCAATGTCATTTTGCTCATAAAGATAACTCTACATAATGTAGAGAAACAAATGTACTGAATAACATTCTGTTAATGTTTACATGACACTAGCCTACATGTGTAGCTTCTCATTTTTGAAGACCATCTCTTACAAGAGTACTTATCGTCTACTTATTAAAGACATATTATCAGACTCATGTCTTTATTGATTTGACATTCAAGAAATGTTGAGTATTGTGTACCTAAGCATCCATACTGACTTTTCTATTTGGCAGCGTCTAAGCTTGATGTATCTTCTGGATTCTATCATACACTAACTAGCTAGGGATTCCTCCTGGATAAAGTCACTCTAGACAAGATAATCTGCTAAATGCCTTAAATATAATTTTTTTAAATTGACATGCCTCTATAGGGTACTCAAATGTACATGTTTCATAAATGTACACTCAAATATAAATTTTAGCCTCTTTGGGTACAGAATAGTACCTTAACTGGTACAAAAACCATGGGGTATTGGAAAGGTTATTTCAATTACCTAAATAAGGTACAGCCCCAGCGACAACTTTTGTACTCTCTTAAGTACAAACCTGTATTTAATTTTTTCAATGTGTATATATAGATCCAAGAACAAGCCCTATGTTCATTGGAAATGCTGCAGAATCAGGAGTTTAAATCTGCATAAATTAGCTGATGTTTTTCAGACTCAGTGGTCATAAGTTTCCAAGGGGACTTTTTTTAGAGCAGCCTGGTAAACTGATATCACTCACCTTTCATCACTGCAAAAGCCTTGTTGTTGCTGACTTGGGGCAGTGTGTTCCAAGTAGGGCATCAGAGAGATATATAGTACATTTTTGCTACTTATGAGATAGTTTTGAGAATAAAGGGGAGATTTTAGAGAAGCACATTCACATGAAATAAAGAAACCGTTCAGAGGGTCAATCAACACCCACGCTATCACTCAGGTGTTTAAATGCCTTTCTTTGAGACTGTCCCAGATAAAAGTGCCCCCAGTGACTAGCAGGGAAGATTGTGTGACTTATTAAACAACAGAGGACTAGTGTTCTCATGAAAAGATACCTTGGATCTTCGGTGTCACAAAGTACTGAGTTGGACATTAGTAGACCTTTAATAAAATGCAACTAGACATCCAAAGAATGAGACATAACTATTAAGAATGTTCCCTGTACAGTGTTACAACAAAAAAAGATTATTGTAAAAATGTTAATTGTTAATAATTTAATTAAAAAAGGTAAACTGTCATATTTTATATCCGTCACATGTAAAGTGTACTTTTTGTTTCATAGCTTGTATTCATATTTATTCAAACAGTATCAACATATAAACAAAACATTGCCTGAAAAATGTAATGTTTAATGTTTTGTTACATGTAATTAACATAAAACATATGACAGTTTACCTTTTCATGAGGAGATGCACTAGTACAAACATAGTACCAGTTGTTATGGTACAAATAAATGAATATGCATTGATACTGATACACTGTTTAAGTGTAGCAATATGTTTATTATATGTTTAATTTGCTATATATATTTTTTTTGTTTAATATAGACAAAGGAAATATTTCGTATTTAATACTTAGTTTGATGTCTTATTTTTTTGGTTCTTTTAAAACAGAAATTTCATCAGTGAAGCTTTGAAGTTGGTCAGCATAAATAAATAAACTCTCAAAATGATGCTACTTGGATCACATTTCAGTAGAAAACCCTTCCCGGGTACAGTATCTCAACCAGTGCACAGCACACCTGTGAGACTTCCCACTGGATCTCCAGAAAGATCTGATCCTCCAACCTTAAGCCTAAACTCTCTTCCTACCTGGATAACTCAGGCCTTATGTGACCTAACACAAGGTGAGCAAGAGCTCCAGCGCCTTAGAGAGCGGCAAACAACTGAAGTGGATGAAGTGAACCAGACTCTTGACTCTGCTGTTCTTGGTGCTCAGAAAGAAGAGCGCCGTCTGTTGGAGAAGGTGGAGAAAGAGCATCGTGAAGCCCAACAGAGGCTGCAGCAGCTCAAAAGAGAAAATGCAGCAGCAGCACGGGTGGGGCAATCTCTAGTGGACCGGCAACTGCGAAAGATGAGTCAACTGAAGGAGCAAATTAATATGTGGGGTAGATGCCCTAGTGGACCCAACAAAAGTCAGCTATTGAGAGGAGTCAGAGACCTAATCCAACCATGGGAGATCTCTCTTTCTCTGAAAAAAGCCACTTTCCTTCCCAGTCCCCAGCCAGATATTGTTCCTTTTGGTGAGATTAATGTGCAAGAACACAGCCTGAGTTTTCCAGTTGGAGTCTGTGGACCACAAGGGCACAAATGCGCTATTCACAATGGTGAGATGGCACATGAGAATCATGTGGCCGTGTCAGAGCAGATCTCTGCTCCTTGCAATGGTGGTGGAGACAAAGAATCCTCAAGGATGAACAGTGGGAGTAGCCGTGTTGTCAGAAAGATTCGTATATCAACAGCTGAAGAAGATGTATTAGGTGAAGAGGTGAAGCTGTCCAGTCCCAAGCCACGTAAGCTTTGGCCACGCAAACGTGATACCTCAGAATCTTCCCAGGATGAGGACATGGAGTCTCTTGGTTCTGATTCACGTGGAGAAGATCTGTTCCTTGCAATTCATCCATTGTCAAGTCAAGGAGAATCAGAGGGGGAGAGTCCTGGACCTGGACAGAATGGCAACAGAAGACGTTCTTTCTCCAAAGGTCACAGGAAACAAAGGACCCTCGTGCCAGTTTCAAGCCAAGAGCCATCCTGCCCCCCAGAGGAAAGTGGTGTTATTGACACTGGCAGAAGCAGATTCCAAAGAAGAATGCCATCTCCTAAAACAGAATATTCTGCATCTAAATCAAGTTACAGTTGCTTGGATCTGTCTTCTAAAGCGCAACCCCAGTACGTTCAAAGCTTTACTGGTCCAATGCGATCTCCTTCTCCAACAGACAGCATGGACTCAAACTATACCTTCATAATCAGGTCAGCAAGTAGTCGCTGTAGCTCCCTGAGAGGAGAAAGCCGACATTCAATCTCTACAGCTGACCTATCTACCCGGGGTCGGCCATTAATCAATGGGAAGGAAGAATACCAGAAGAAGAAGGCAAACATCATTCAAAGCATCAAAAGATCTGAAACACTGGAATTAAAAGATCAGCCACAGAAGAACAGTTCAGAGGGTTCTAACAGAGTATGTCGGTCTTTGTCTATGTCTGCTATAGAAGGAAGAGCTCTACGCCCAGGTAAAAATGAGCAGAGTGGAGACAGAGGTAGAAGAGAACGGGTAGATTCAGGACTACCAATGGTTGAGGAAGAAAAGCGTACCCTAAAAGTTGGGCATTTAGTAAAGAAATTTGGCAAGCAGGGTTCAGGACGCACTGACTTCACTTTGCCTAGCGGTGTCCACGCCACACCTCAGGGCCAGCTGTTTGTGGTGGACTGTGGAAATGTCCGCGTGCAGGTAACTGACCTGCAGAAAAATGTTGTACAACAAGTGACCCCACCGGCCTGTGATGGTACCTCACGACACTGCCGCAACTTCTTTGATGTTGCTGCTAACTCTAAGAGCATGATAGCATTGACATGTGCTGCAGAACGAGCTTTGCTGGTGTTCAACCGCCACGGCCGTCTCCTCCAGACCTTCGGAGGATCAGGTGCTCAGCAGGACTTTGAGGCCCCTAGAGGTGTCACTGTGACAAGATTAGATGACTTCCTAGTGGCAGACATTCGACGTGGTACACTGACAGCTCTCAAGCTTGACCCTAAGACAGGAGCCAAGATGGAGCGCACAGTAGTCACAGGATTTCACCGGCCCTACCTGGTGGCAGCATGTCTGACTACAGGCCTAATGGCTGTGTCTGAGAGGGGCAATGAAACTGGGCGGGCACCTTGTATAAGAGTCCTGGAACCTGGTTGGAACACCATTCGCATCTTGGGTGTGTGCTCTGGTATGGGTCCTGTCCTCACCAGCCCTTGGGGAATTTCTATTGATGCAGATGGGGATGTCCTGGTGGCAGATTGGGGCAAGCAGCACCGCGTGGTGATTTACCCAGCTCTTGGTGTGGGTAGATCCATTATTACACAAGGTCTCAGCAGTCCTAGAGGTCTTGCTCTGCTTCCTGAAGGTCATCTTGTGGTATCAGATAGTATGAACCACTGCATTAAGATTTACCGCTACAAGTAAGGCTTACAGTTTGAAGTCAAGCCAGTGCTTGTTTTTAATTTTCAATTTCAGTTGTCAGACCTGAGGTTTTTATTTTTAAGAGTTTGTGACTCAAACTAAGATTGTAACAATCAGGCATTAATCAAGAGAATAATAGTAGGCAAGAGAAATACAATATACAATATAATCAAAGTCTTTATTTTGTCAATTGATGATTTGTTGAACTTTTCAGGTGAACACCAGTGATTTGAAATAAGTAGCATTTAATTAAATATAAGAAATAATCCTGTAATATGTACATTTATGTATGTATTTTGAATGATTGCGTCTTTTGATTATTATGCATTTTCAGTATCTTAATTCATCATTATCATTAAGAGTGAATAACAAAAGCTAAAACATTTCACAAAAGATTCTATATTTTAAATATTTTAATTGTAAATGTGCAGAAGAAAGAATTGTTTCATGCAGAACAGCTATGGAATTTTAATACAATCAATTAGACATTTAGATGGACTAAAACAACTTTTCTAGAACAGAGCATATTCTAGTTTCCTAGGCACATTATGACAAATCCTAGTAACATTACAACAATTTACTTCTAATTATTCCTCAATATACAGTACATAAATTACTATATATATATATATATATATATATATATATATATATATATATATATATATATATATACATTCAGAAAGTTACATGTATACAGTTGCACAGAATTGTGATTAATATTTAAACAGTGTTATGTAAACTTTCACTGAGAATCAAATAAACTGATTGTGGTGTCCTTTGGTGTTGAGTACATTTGTGTTGACTAAAACATGTGCGGCTTAATTAGGAGAATATTCTTTTTCTGCATTCTAACTTCCTACAAACTACATGTTACATGAAAATAAATAAGCTTATTTTAATAGTTTTAAGTCTTAACATTTGCAAAACAACAGCAATGAATTCCAATCAAGTCAATTTTAGTTATATAGCACTTTAAACATCTGATGTTGCAAAGAAATTTTACAGAGGTCCAGTAATAGCATAAAAACCCTTCTGAGCAAGCCAATGGTGACAGTGGTGAGGAAAGTAGCACTACTTTGTGCTATTAAAGTTTGCATTTCACAGCAATGCTCATTTGCTGTCTGTTATTTTACTTTATATGGTAACAGACTTAGTTTACAGATAACAGGCCTGTTTTGTAGATTTAGATTAAGCCTAACTCTAGATTAAAAATGTTCCCATCATTCTCAGTTAACAATACAGTTTAGTCTGAGATTAGGTTTTCTGTGAAACAAGCCTGAGGACTCTGAACAGTAGTAATATAGTAGTAAATACTAATTAAATAATATATGAAAGCTGCCTGTAATCCAGATCATAAAAATAACATGCTGGATTGATTGTGTTTCGTCTTTGAAGTTGTAATAATAAACCTTTCCAACATTGATTATTACTTCATTCACCACTTGCAGGAAGAACTGATTGAAAGCAAAGCAATTCTCATACTATATTGTAATGTAGCTGGTAAAACTTATATCAGTGACAAACCTTTTGAAGCTGAATTAATTATGCATTATTCCGGGCATTTGAATCTGCTGTTGTCTCTGCTGTAATAAATAAGGGTACTTAAAGAAATAAATATTTGACCAGAAAAAAGTTAAATTAAACTAAAATTTCCACCTGATGCAAAATGTATTCAGTTAAAAAACATAGTAAATGAATAGTTGTTTAATACGTGTAGTTATGGCTTTAACCTATCAAAATGCAGAGGCTGACCTCTGTAATATACACTGCTCAAAAAAATAAAGGGAACACTAAAATAACACATTCTAGATCTCAATGAATAAAATATTCCAGTTGAAAATCTTTATTTATTACACAGTGGAATGCATTGAGAACAAAATAACATAAAAATGATCAATGTAAATCAAAATTATTACCCCTTGGAGGTCTGCATTTGGAACCATAGTAAAAATCTCATTCCACCCTCATGGAGTCTGTTTCTGACAGTTTGAGCAGAAACATGGATATTTGTGGCCTGCTGGAGGTCATTTTGCAGGGCTCTGGCACTGCTCCTCCTGTTCCTCCTTGCACAAAGGTGGAGGTAACGGTCCTGCTGCTGGGTTGTTGCCCTCCTACGGCCCCCTCCATGTCTCCTGGTGTTCTGGCCTGTCTCCTGGTATCTGCTCCATGCTCTGGACACTGTGCTGACAAGACACAGCAAACCTTCTTGCCACAGCTCGCATTGATGTGCCATCCTGGATGAGCTGCACTACCTGAGCAACTTCTGTGGGTTGTAGACATCGCCTCATGCTACCTCTATGGTGAGAGAACTGACAAAATGTTTTAGATGACTAAAACATCAGCCAGAAAGGACGAGAACAGAGAAAAGGTCTGTGGTCACCACCTGCAGAACCACTCCTGTATAGGGGTTGTCTTGCTAATTGCCTCTCATTTCTACCTGTTGTCTGTTCCATTTGAACAACAGCAGGTAAAATTGATTCACAATCAGTGTTGCTTCATAACTGGACAGGTTCGTTTCACAGAAGTGTGGTTGACTTGGAGTTACATTGTGTTGTTTACGTGTTCCCTTTATTTAACTCTTGACCATATTTTTTATTTAGTCAGAAATGAAATGAACTAACAAAGGCAACACAGCAAAAGTGACAAGCAGGTAATAAAAGAAAATATTAAATATATCTAATGAAAATGTTTACACAAAATAGCTTTGATTATTACAGTCAATAAATGAAAAAGCAGTAATCACAATACCAGGTTAATAAAAAGAGATTCAGGAGTCTGATATTTACAGCCAGCCAAAGAATAAAATCCATAAGAAGATAAGGATCACAAAAACCTCCCAAATCTCTAGCCTTTGATGGCTCACAGTCAGCAGTGGTGAATGTTTATTGACAGTGGCTTCCAAATTCCCCAGATCTCAATCTGATTGAGGCTCTGTGAGATGAGTTGAAACACCAGGTCTGATTGGGCAACTCCCCAACTTACAGGACTTAAAGGATCTGCTGCTAACATATTGATGCCAGATACAACAGAACACCGTCAGAGGTTTTGCAGAGTCAATGAATCAGTGGGCCACAGCTGTTTTGTTGGACCAATTGCATATTAGCCATTTTAGCAATATTGGTTTTATGGTTAAAATGCTGTTTACGAGCATTTGTGTTCTTTCAAAGACTACAGTGCTAATATTTGATGGTGGTAGTTTCTGGGCTACAAACTTCATATGGTCACTGCCCCAATATAACTTATATACAAAAAATAAGACTCTCCTCTGCAGATGTTCTGGTCTCCAGAGCTGCTCTCAGTTTCTGCCAGAAGACTTCATTGTCTTTTCCTGGTCTGGGCCAGCTGAGGTAGGTCTGCTTTTTTATTAGTGTCCTAATCCTGTAATATGGTGACAGCTGATGTCTTGGAATGTCCTCCAGAAACAACAGGATCAGAACATCTTTCTTTTCATCAAAGAGTCGAAAACTGGCCACCTGGATCTCGCTGGAACACCATTCACTTTCCAGGTAGTGGCGACTAATCACACAAATAGTTTTGCGACTGCCATAGATGCTGTCTACAATATTATCTACAATTGGCTTTCCTGGCTGGAAGTCTCTGTGATGCAAACACAACTTCCAACCCTGCTCTCCCTCAAGTTTTGGTAATAGTTCACTCATAACCCACTGTTCATCATGAATATTGTAAGAAATAAAAGCATCATACTGGAAGCTGGAAGTCTTTTGGTTTCTCTGCTGTTTGTTGTCATAAAACAATGCTAGGACAATATAATAAGCATAGACAACTTGCCGTTTCAAAAAGTGATAAAGCAAGGAGCCAGTAAGTGTTAGAAGAACTAAAGCGGTAGTAGAAATAAAACAGAAAAATCCTATATCTACAATGCATGAATCAATGTTAAGGTTCATTAGTTTACTCCCTCTGAGTTTTGGTGGAAAGTTGCATTTGAACTCATCTGCATTTAAAACTTCTGTATTATTGTTGTTCTTTACCCACTCAATGAACCAAGCATTGGTGCAATCACAAGAGAAATAATTTCCTTCCAGGTTCAGATAAAATAACTTCAGAAGAGCAGTTATAACAGTCTCATTAATGAAGGATAATGAATTTCTCTGTATTTTCAAGATCTGAATTTCAGTGAGGTGTGCTTGCATAATGAAGTCAATTGATTGTAATCCAGTTTTGCTCATGTAAAGCCTGGTAAGATGTTGAATAGGCAGAAAAACATCTGCAGAGAAAGAAATTAGTTCATTTCTGCTAAGATCCAGACATGTGAGGTTAGGAGTTTGAGTAAATATGAGGGGGTGCAGCGAGTCAATATTGAGATTTCTTGCCTTTAACGTCTTTAAATTATTCAGTCCAGTTAGGAAATTTAAAGGGATGTTCATCATCCCTTCATGGCCTTGATTGTAAATACTCAGGAACTCCAGTGAGCTTAAAGATGTAAAAGGTGGTTCGTGGAGACTAGTTTGACTTTCATAATATATATAGTTATTGTTTAACTGAAGAGCCTGTAAACATTTAAGTCCTGAGAAAACAGAAGCTCTTACAGATTTTGTGTTGATCTTATTTGATTGTAGGTTAAGAATTTTTAAACTGGTTAATCCATCAAAGGCACCAGGCTCTATGTTTTGTATTTGATTGTCATCTAAATCTAGCCGTGTCAAGTTCTGTAAATGTTCAAAATTTCCCTTACGGATAACACTAAGTTTATTACTTGCCAACTGCAAATACTGTAATTTTTGAAGGCCACTCCAGATACTTCCATTTATATCTAACAATTTGTTTGATGTAATGATGAGGGATTTTAAATTCTTGAGGTCTTTAAAGGCGAAATTTTCTAAAATATGTAAATTGTTTCTGTAAATATGAAGATTTGACAATTTCTTAAGGTTTGAAAAATCAAGGTGTGCTATTTTATAAATGTCATTATAGCTGATGTCTAAAATTTCCAAGGTTGTAAGATTTCTAATGGCCCTGGGAATGCTCTTTAGCTTGTTGTGGGACAGATTCAGACATGTCAGTTTATTTGTTGATTGAAATGTTTGCATACTAATAGACTGGAGTTTGTTGTCAGAGAAATCCAGCATTGTGAGATTAGTGCAGAATTTCAGCTCTTTTGAAATGGAAGTAATGTTATTGAACCGTAGCTGAAGGTTGAGTGGTGAGTTAGTCATACAAGCAGTCTCAATCAGTGGTTTCACTCCCTTTTTTCCAATTTGTTCAAGTTTCAGGTTACCCAGTGAATAGTTAAAGGTTTGTAGCAATGTTTTCAGCTCCTCTGATGTCATTTGTATTCCATTTAAGTTGAGTCTTTTGACATTACTGAAGTAACTTTTGTTTTTCACGTCCCATTTCATGCTTCCATTGATGAAGGCCAGATCTAATACCTCAAGGTTTGGTAAAATATTAGAATTGACACTGAAGACTTTCAATGGATTTTGGGACAAATCCAAAGTTTGAAGTTTTAAGGAAGTGTTGGACACTTCTGTTGTCTGAAAGGTAGAAAACCCATTGCTCCGAATGAATAACTTCTTTAGTTGGGGTAATGTAAAAAGAGGTTGTATATCTTGTATATGTTGTAAACTATTTCCAGATATATTTAAAATTACCAAACTGGTAAGAGAATGAAAGATAGAAGGATTGATCTTTGAAATGTGATTTTCATCCAACCGTAGGTAAGTCAAATTATACAGATTCTGAAAGAGATTGTCTGGGATAGTGGTGAGTTTGTTGTAGGCAAGATTCAACTGTTGCAAAAATGCCAAATTCTTGAAAGCATCATTCTCTATAACCTCAATTTGGTTATGTGACATGTTCAGATTGGTGAGAAAAGCCAAGTGCACCAAATCCTCAGTCTTTACTTTTGAGATCTCATTTTTGGAGATATCCAGTACTCTTGTTCTGTAGGGGAGGTTTCTTGGTACAGCACTGATCCCCTTCTTAGTGCAGAAAACTTTCAAAGCATTGGAGTATCTTATAGATCCCACAACATTGCAGTTTTTCACATAGAATCCATTTACATGTGTAGAAATAGTCACCAGTAACAGCATGGAAATTGTTTTCAAGGAACATTTTCCCTTTGAGGACAGCATGTTCTTAATGGCCCAGTCAGTTCTGTCTAAAAAGAAAGATATTTAAATAGATGATGCAGGCATGTTGATTATTTTTTCCAGTATTTTTCCAGTTGAGTTTATCTGCAGATGAACAGAAATATAAAACAATGTTTTAAAAATGTAAAACATTTGTATAAGTAGAACATTTAGTTGTATTTATAGGTACTATGTGTGACCCTGCCTGGGAAAACTCGGCCAAAGTTTTTTTTTTTTCAAATACAAGTGATATGCATATTTGGAAAGAGTACTGTTAAAGGAATCCTCAGACACAATTTCAGTCAATTGCAGTGCAGGTGCGAACATAAATTAAATTATTGTTAATTATTAATAAATATTAATACATTACTTAAAAATATTATTAAAAATATGTTATTAATAATTGATCATTACTATTCATAATAAACTAATAATAACTGTTACATAAACATAAAACTATTTAGGTCAACATAAAATTATGCCTAATTATTTAGTCAAAATAAGCAGTTAACACCCAAATACCACTGAAGGGTTAACTATTAACATTTCAACATAATCAACTCATCTAAAGCTTCCAAACACTGACACAGATTCAAACTCCCAGAACACAGAATACTGGCCAGCTTCCAAAACATTGATTTACAACCAGATGAAGTGACAGGAGGGACAGCCAATCACACATTAGAAAGACGGCAGAGCCAGTCGATGAGCATGTACACAGTAAATCTGCCAGTGTTAAATGAACACTATTAGAGTTAAATTAATACTGAGAGTCACCATATAGACGCTAATAGTGTTGATTTAACATTGGTAGATTTACTGTGTAGGCAGTCTAAAGGGAAACCTGCTTCAGCTTGAGTGACTGTTTTCCTCTTGGCCCTAGTGCTTGACACGTCTCCAGTTAATACTGTGGAACCTTGATTATGAGTGACCCAATTTACAAATTTTTCGAAATATGAGCCATTGCTCTGTATTTTTTTGCTTTATGATGCGAGCTGAGATCGAGTAAGAAGTGAGTGAGCTTCCACCACCCACCAATAGGAGTCACTAGAGAGCATGGAATCATGTTGTGTTGACCAACATCCAATTATCAAGTAAATCTGACAGCTCATCTGTACTTCATTGAAACATCTCTACTGACTCAAGTATTGCTCACTAACATGCATCTATTAAGTAACATCAGTGAAATAAAACTGAGTAAAAGCATTGACAGAGTGGCCTCTAACAATGTAAAATAACATTGTTATATAAAGCAAAACAACCGGGGCTTGTATTAATTTATTTTAGCTGGACACTAACATATCACTTAAATCCAAGTTGACCAGACTAAGTAATTAAATTTAAATTGGAGTGTATCATTTTACTGACATTTTATTTATCTCTTCAAGAGTTATATTACAAAGATTTTAATTGATTAATCATTTCCTTTTGGAAATTTCGGAGGCAGTCGTGGCCTGGTGGTTAGAGAACTGGGCTTGTGATATGAAGGTTGCCAGTTCGATTCCCAGATCCAACAGGTCATGACTGAAGTGCCCTTGAGCAAGGCACCTAACAGCTGCTCCCCGGGCGCTGTGACTAGGGCTGCGCAGGGCACGTGTGCTCACTGCAGAGATGGCCACAAGTCACAAAATTCAAGTCCAAGCCAAGTCACAAGTCTATAGGTTAGAGTCCAAGTCAAGTCACAAGTCTTTATGCTAGAGTCCAAGTCAAGACTTTAATCAATATAGCATACACAAAGCATATATACTAACTGTGTAGATAAAAAACACAACAGATTAACTTTGTGTGCGAAACATAACTGTATTTTTTTACAGTCCAATAGCTCTTTTTTTCTTTGGGTAAATGCTATGTATTTCTTTATAATGTTAACTCACAAAAAATGACATGCTCAGTTTAGTCTTGACATCTTGAATAATAATGA
>BRDA01085163.1:1681-16471 GCA_036984385.1 Crenuchus spilurus
ATGTACGTTACGTCTCACTCGGTACACGTTTCTTTAAGAAACTAGAAAGGTCAAGAGAAATGTTAAAGAAAGCTGTGGTGAAACACACAGTTTTAATACTACGGGGTACAGACTTTTTCGAAAACCTTTAGTCTACCTGATCAGTAATACTACACTGTTTTACAAATTAACTGTTGCTCCTCGCACATGACTTTTAAGATTTCCTTTAGAGTCTTCTACTGTTACAATCATGAGGAAACACGTGTCTTCGTAGTCCGGACGAATGTGTTTAAAGTGGTGTCGAAAGAAATTGTAAAGAGAACTGGAAAGATCAAAGAATTTCTTTGCACATGGCTCACTCTGCATTGCATGTACTACAACTAAGTGCATCTGGTGGTTGTAGCAGTGAATGTAAGATTTTCAACATTACATCTATCCCTGGTCCCATCGCATTTCAGACAAAACCCACTGGAATCTGCATTTTTATATCTGTTTTGCATCTCTTCAATTACCATGTTTACCAATGTTTCAATAATTTCATTCTGTATGTCTCTGGATGTGTATTTTGCATTTAGGGGGATGTTTTAGGTAATGTCAGCCAACTTGTTATCTTTTTTAAGGGTATACTCAAAAAGTTTCAAGAATAGACCAGAACCATCAGCTTCTCCTTGGTCAAGCCTCTCAGTTGTACCACAGAGCCCTAGCTCATTAACACAGATAAATTTGATGACATCACCAATGCTTTTAACATAGTACCGGTTTTTTCGACCTGTGTTTTACCCACTAGCATAGAAACAATAGTTTCTCCTGTTGCCTCTCTGTGCTGCTGCTCAGCCCATGTTTTAGCAGCTACTGACGGAAATTTAGGTTCTTTCTAGGGAGCCGGTTCTTTTGGCTCGGCTCACTAAGAAGAGCCGGCTCTTTCAGCTCCCAAGTGGCTCCTTAGATTTGGTTGCTTAAATCAATTTATTATTTTATTTTATTTATTATTACTATTTTTAATTTAATTACATTTTTTTATTGTGTAATTAAATTATGTGTAAAATGAATTACTAGTGTAAAAACATACATTGTATCAAATATGTATTATTTATAAGGCTTTATTTATACAAAAATAAATTATGAAATACAAAAACAAAGGCCCATCTCAAGTAAACGAACAGGTCCAATCTCTAAATGTGTATATTATTTGTAAATTTGTAACTATATGATATTAAATGTTCACGTTGCAAACTGTACATTCTGCTTTTGAACTGTCTATCACGTTAAAATGCGTCCAAACTATGCTTCGTTTCCTGTCACTCAGTTTCCTCACCTGTCCAGTGTGTAGTCTGTCTAAAGTTCTCTTGCAGGAGACTCTCCCTCCTGTTCTGTGCTCACTGTGCGTCACTACATGTGTCTGTAACCACACCCCCAGCTACGCACTTGCTCAGAGTAGACACAGACGCTGCCACACATCTTGACCAATCAGTTGCCGCAAAAAAAAAGAAAAAAGAAAGAAAGAATCGGCTCATTCTCAGGAGCCAGCTCCAGTCGTTCACTTCAAAGAGTTCGCGACCGACCCATCACTATTAGCAGCCAGCACATGACTGTGGCTGGATGCGTGCTTTTGCAAGCCTTTCCCGCTTTCCAGAGCTGCTTTCCAGTTGTTAAACCCCCGCAAAGTAAACACCGTGTCCCTCTCGTTGACCGTTGAATAATTACGACACGGGAAGCAGAAACATGCGACCCGAGCCACAGAGTATTCCAGCCAAGGTCTAGTACGGTACCACGCCGGGTTGAATGAGCGGAACGTACTGGCGAAGGCACGTTTTGGATAGTTAGCTAGCACTGGCTGTGTGGGCGCAGTGCTATTCAGGTTTGCAACGGTAGGACCTGGCACTGAAACGGCAAGAGGAAGGACCTGCTTTGGGTCTGGAGATGTGGCTATAGTAGGACTAGCATCAGGGGTGCTTGTGCTACATGCAGAGAAACTAGTCGGCAGGTTGTCTTCTGATCGGACAGAGGAGGAGACGGAGCAGGTAACCTAGCTGTTGGGGATACCTCAGTGCTAGACTTACTGATAGGCTTAAAGAAGCGATACATGCTCACAGTAAAAAGAAGTTAAAGTATTAACACTTAAACTAGAGTGTGACCCAGATAAAGGAAGAACACGAAACAAGAACTGTTCAGCTGAACCTGTGTGCAGCGCAGAGTCAAGAGTGTGAGATAGTGTCTAAGCGTGGAAAATGAAAACTATTGTGGGCGTGGCTTGATGGACGGACCTTTCGCTGCCCGCAGGCGGCATGAGAGGTTTTGATTGGGTGGGCAAGAATCAAACTTGGGTGGGCTGAGTCCACCCTTGTCCTATGCTACCGCCGGCCCTGGTTCAAATACATATTTGCAGCAGTAATACACAAATAAATTATTTAAAAATTATATATTGTGATTTCCGAATTTTTTCTTTTAGATTATGTCTCTCACAGTGGACATGCACCTAAGATGAAAATTTCAGACCCCTCCATGATTTCTAAGTGGGAGAACTTGCAAATTTGCAGGGTGTTCAAATACTTATTTTCCTCACTGTATATATATATATATATATATATTTGCCTTTTGATTTTGATCAACTAGAAAAACTACTTATAAATTTCCCTCAAAAATGTCTCAAAAAGATGAAGTGTACATACTTCCCTTATATTTATCAAGAAAATTGAATGAAACAGTATAGTATACTGTTTTTAATTCAGAAAATATTGTATGCCATTTTTTGTAGTGTACATACTGTTCCAGCAACAAAATTTTGATTTCAGAGGTGGGGGAACACAATTGGCTTGAGTACGCGGGTGGGGTGGGGGGGCTTAAACATAAATAAATTTATGATTATATAATAATGAATATTAACAATTTATTAATACATCCATCCATCCATCATCTTTTGCTTATCCATGTCCGGGTTGTGGGGTTAACAACCCAAGCAAAATAGACCAGGCGTTCCTCTCCCCAGACACCTCTTCCAGCTCATATGGGACAATTCCAAGGCATTCCCATTCCAGTTTAGAGATATAATCTCTCCAGCATGTCCTAGGTCAGGGGTCGGGAACCTTTTTAGCTGAGAGAGCCATGAACGCCACATATTTTAAAATGTAATTTCGTGAGAGCCATACAATATGCAATATGCACTAAATACAAGTAAATGTGTGCATTTTATGTAAGACCAACACTTTTAAAGTACAATAAGTCTCTGAATTTGTTTTAATAATGTTGTTATGCTGTTGCCAAGCAATGATGAATAAAGTACTTCTTACCATTAATGTGACTTCTGGTGCTGCATGGTTTTGCTGATGGCTTTGTAGTTTGGTTGATACGTGGTGAGGTTAAGCTTCATGCAGGCGCTGAGACTTGCATCCATCAAACGTGATCATAGGTTGGTCTTAATGTTCTTTAGATAGAAAAATACTGCTCACATGCATACGTAGAGCCAAACATTGTCAGTACAGCAATACTCACATGCTGCAATGTATGGTATGTGACGGGAAGCACGTTCCAAGTTTTGACAATCGGCTGGTCCATGGGTTAAAGTTTTTTAATTTCTACCCACTTGTGTTTGCTCGCCAACTCTGCTTGTTGTCGTGCAAGTCTTTCCAAATCTTCATTCAGTGACTTGAACTTATTCACCCACATGTCTGAGGCTTTCAGGTCAGCAGCTTGTAGCTCAAAATCTCTGACAGAGTCACCGGGGATGTAACTCAAGTCGGCACTGTCCAGTGTGCACTTGTGTGGATGGGTGATGAACTTAAAAAGACGAGTGCACTCACGAAATTCTCCAACGCACGCTTTGAATGACTGCAGGAGATTGGATATGAAGCGCGCTAATCTACTATTTGATTAAAAGGAAAGAGGTTTAATTCCTGACCTCACAACGACCCGTGTACGTTACGCATTATCCAATAAAAATTTGGTGTTGTCCCAGAGGATGGCTGTGTTTGGCTCCAGCCACCCGCAACCATGAACATGAGTGGTAGAAAATGAATGGATTGAAATACATGAGAATGTTTTATATTTTAACGTTATTATTTATTTATTAAAGATCTGTCTGTGAGCCAGATTCAGCTGTCAAAAAAGCCACATCTGGCTTGTGAGCCATAGGTTCCCGACCCCTGTTCTAGGTCTTCCCCGGGGTCTCCTCCCACCTGGACATGCCCAGAATACCTCATCTGGGAGATGTTCAGGAGGCATCCTTACCAGGTGTCTTAACCACTTCAACTGGCCCTCACCAAGACAGACCGGCACAGAACCCGCATCACTGCAGACGCTGAACTGATTCGCCTGTTGATCTCCCGCTCCCTCTTACATTCACTCCTGAACAAGACCAAGAGGTACTTCAATTCCTCCACATGAGGCAAGGACATCCTCCCAACCTGGAAAGAACACTCCACCATTTCCCAACTGTTAGAACCATTTGTAGCTTCTGGGGTTCGACTGAAATACTGAGCTGTACACCCTAGTAGAATGAAGGATTCATCCGTTCTTTTTGGCCTGCAATGCATTGGGGGAATTCAAATGACCACAGAGACAAAGTCTGTACTCAACAAGTTTCCCCATTTATTGTTCAGAAGAGCAGAGTATATATACATTAAAGGACTCAGTCATACATGGTTGTGATTGTGTGATCATAAGTGAGAGACTTGTTAATCAGATGATGTTGTCACTGAGAGTTATGTACATGGCCTCTGAAGTGTAATCTATGGCTTGTCTGTCAGCTACGCTTGAACCCAATGTCACAAAGCATATGTGTGGAGCCATGAATTTTAGGAAGAGGACAGCAGGCCTGAACCCAAATGACCTGTCTTACTGTATGCATATATGGATCTAACACCAGCTGAGTACCATGGTCTCAGATTTGGAGGTATTGATTCTCATCCCAGCCACTTCACACTTGGCTGCAAACTGGTCCAGTGAGAGCTGGAGGTCCTGGTTTGATGAAGCCAGCAGAACCATGTCATCTGCAAAAAGCAGACATAGAATCCTGAGGTCACCAAACTGGACATCTTCCACCACTTGGCTATGCCGAGAAAGTCTGTACATAAAAATTATTAACAGAATTGCTGACAAAGGGCAGCCCTGGCAGAGTCCAAAATCAACTAGAAACCAGTCTGTCTTACTGCCAGCAATGCAGACCAAGCTCCTGCTTTGTTTGTATAGGGACTGGATAGCCCTTAGCAAAGAGCCCAGTACTCCATACTCACAGACCACCCCCCACAGGACACCCATAGGGACATGGTCAAATGCCTTTTCCATATCCACAAAACACACATGGATTGGTTGAGCAAACTCCCATGCACCCTCTAGGATCCTAGCAAGGGTAAAGAGCTGGTCCAGTGTTCCACAACTAGGACAAAACCCACATTGCTCCTCCTGAATCTGAGATTCAACAATCAGTCAGACTCTTCTCTCCAGTGCCATTTTAGACTTTACCAGGGAAACTGAGAAGTACAATCAATCTATAGTTGGAACACACCTTCCAGTCCCCTTTCTTAAAAATGGGGACCACCACACTCATTTGTCAGTCCAGGGGCACTGCCCCCGATGTGTACGCAATGTTGCAAAGACATGTCAACCAAGACAGCACTGCAACATCTAGGGCCTTGAAAACCCCAGGGTGGATCTCATCCACCACCAATGGCCTGCCACGAAGGAGTTTTTTGACTACCTCAGCCACCTCAACCTGAGTGATGGGTAAGTCACTGCCAAGGTCCCCAGACTCTGGTTCTTCTCTTGAAGACATGCAGGTGGGATTGAAAAGGTCCTCAAAGCATTCCTTCCAATGGCCAATGATGTCCCTAGTCGAGGTCAACAATTCCCTACCACCACTATAGACAATGTTGGTGGCGAATTGCTTTCCCCTCCTGAGCCGCTTGTTTGCAAGAATCTATTCGATAGTCATTTTCCATGGCCTCACCAACTCCTCCCACATCCGTGTTTTTGCCTCAGCAACAGCCGAAGCTGCAGCCCGCTTGGCCTTTCTGTACTTGTCAGCTGTCTCTGGAGGCACACAAGACAACCAGGCCAGATAGGACTCTTTCGTAAGCTTGACAGACTAGCTCACCTGGGGGGTCTACTAACGGGAAGAGGGGCTGCCACCCCGATAAGCACTAACCACCTTCTGGCCACAACTCCTATCAGCTGTCTCAACAATGGAAGCCCAGAACACAGCCCATTCTGAATCTATGTCCCCTGCCTCCCACAGAATGTGGTCAAAACTTTGCGGGATAAGGGAGCTGAAAATCTGTCTGACAGGTTTCTCTGCCAAAAGTTTCCAGCAAATCCTCACTACACATTTGGGCCTACTAGGTCTGTCTGGCATCCTTCCTTGCCATCTGATCCAACTCATCACCAAGTGATCGGGTAACAGCTCAGCTACACTCTTCATCTGAGTGTCCAAGACACATGTCCGCAAATCCAACAATATTATTATAAAGTCAATCATTGAACTTAGGCCTAGGGTGTCCTGGTGCAACATGTACTTATGGGCACCCTTGTGCTTGAACATGGTGTTAGTTATGAATAAACTGATGAGCACAGAAATCCAGTAACTGAACACCACTTGGTTTCAGATCAGGGAGGCCGTTTTTCCAAATGAATTGTTATTATTATAATTGTTGCCCATGTGAGTGCTGAAGTCCCCCAGCAGAACAATGGAGTCACACCTCTCACCTTGTGCAACTCCAGAGTGGAAAAGTGTCCAGCCCCTCTCAAGGAGATTCCGAGCTGTGCACTGAGGTGAGCCTGACTATATCTAGCCAGTATCTCTCAACCTCATGCAGCAGCTCAGGCTCCTTTTCTGCCAGATGTTACATTCCATGTCCCAAAAGCTAGCTTCAGTAGCCAAGGATTGGGACACCAAGACCTTCACTTTAGGTCACCACCCAAATCACACAGAACCCAACCATCACTACTGCTTCCCACACAGGTAGTGGGACCATGTGGGAGTTGATCCATGTAGCTCTTTAGGGTTGAATCTGGCTGGCTCCCATGGATAAAGGTCCATCCACTAGGCACTCAATAAGGAGCCCCTCCCCCATGCCTGGCTCCAGGGTGGGACCCTGGTAACCCTATTCCGGGCAAGGGAAGCGAAGTCTTACTGTTTTTATCTTTCATAGTGGACTTTTTGGGTCACTTTTTATCTGGCCTGTCACCAAGGACCAATTTGTCTTGGGATACCTTACCAGGGGCTATTTCCTCAGACAACCTAGCTACTAGGATCATACAGGCATGCAAACCATTCCACCACAATAAAATATCGATCCTAGGAGGGATTATTAATACAATATTATTAATATTTTATTAATAATTATTAGTTACTATTAATAATGCTAATAACTATTAATCATTATAATTAATATAATAATACAAAATAATATTATTTTTAAATAAAATATTAATAAATTATTAAATATAAAACATGTATTACATGAACATTTAATAAAACTCAAACTCTTACAGTGCCAGGTGAACATGGACTCCATGGCCAACTAACTTGCAACCAGATGGAGTGACAGCAGGGATGAACAGAAATGGCAGAGCCAATTGATGAGCTTGGTGGTCTAAAGGGAAACAGGCTTCAGCTTCCGCCTGGTCCTAGTGCTTGACCTGTCTCCATGTAATATAGTGTAACATTGTTTTTTGATGGTAAAATCTGCAGGGGACCAACACATGCTTGTGGTCCAGACGTTCTGGCTTCTCAAATCACATTTCGAAGTGCCTTTTGCATCACTGGCAATGCAACAAAGACCAACCACATAAAATCCAGAGTGACAGAAGTGCAGGGATCCCAGATGCACCTCCCAGGTTGCCAGGTCCTGAAAAACTCTCCAGCCCACTGCTGACAGAAAGCAGCTACATAAGCTTAAAACTAATCCAAAATCTAGTCTAATCTAGAGTCTAATCACAGATATTTGAGAAAGCTATAATTGATTTTACTATGCCTAAATATTTTTTAATAAAGATTAAAGAATAGAAAATACTTTTTATCAACTAAAACATTTCCTTCTACTCTTGTTATTTTCAGATACAATTCAACCAAATCTTCTAATAGCAGAAAGAGTATCTAAGGCATCTCTAGCTTTTTCTACTGTTACTATAAGAGATTTTGGCAGTCATTGCACATTTATAAAGCAGTCTAAAGTCTGTAAACCTGGCAACCCTGAAGCCGCCTCACCAGCGTGGCAGTAGTTACTGATGCCTCCTTCATTACCACAACACATGATGTCTGGACGAGAGAAATAAATCCATGGCATCCTGCCACCTCTGAAGTTTTAACAGCATTCTCGCAAACCTGGCAACCATGCACAAATATGACTTTTTGCTGGAGACAGCAGCGACATCCATAAATGTATCAATGTGCCCATGTGTGCCTTCAGAGACAAAAGGCTTATTCCACTTTACTCGTGGCTGCACAGAATGATTGGTGGCTGCCTTGGTACGGTGCATGCCGGTAAGTTTTTAGTCCGATTTGCGTCTGCGCCTACATCCGGTTTTATAATCTCGCGAGTGCGAGGCACCTGTAGGCTTTAGCAGCAGGCTCTGCAGCTGCTTCTCCCGAGCTGCACACACTGGGAGACACCCCAATGATGACAGAGCTTACACTTCATTTCCTAGAATTGGTTGTGGCATTTGTTTCTGTTCCTTATAAAATATGAATCTCCGCTATCTCTCTTAAAGATCTGATTTGGATTTAATAATTATATTCTCTCTAGTAGTATGACAGATTATTTACATTCACTCTTAAACATACACTACCAGTCAAAAGTTTTAGAACACCTCTGGGTCAAATTATGTTGTGTGCAATCACACTGGCAAAAAGTTTAATCTAAAAGAAATGCTAGAATTGTTTAAATGTATTAAATGTGCATCAGTGAAGTGATAAAGAAACATAAAGAATTATGACATGATTACAAAATTGCTGTGAACATGTAAAGTGTTATAAAAAGCTATCATCGTTAGCTTAATAAGCACAATACGGCTTCACAACAAAATATAATTAAGCACATTATATTATATTTTTTACTTATAAAATTCATTATAAGGCCTTGTGTAATATTTGATCAGTGTAATACTTTAACAGGTCCAAGGTTAACAGTACATACTAAATTAAAGCTTATTTATATCATAGGAAGGACATTTTATCCATTGTGCCATTTTTTATTTAAACAAAAATACAGCATTTTGTTTAAACAACAGATATGAAATTATGTTTTACAAATTGATGTTCTTTACATGTTTTCATTGCATGATATCATACAAATGAAGTATGTGATTGTGTGGTACTGCATAAGACTATAACCAAATCAGGCTCAGAGCTAGACAAATTCACATATCAATGCATTCATAGACACAGAGATTACAAGTTAGACATATAGCATGACACCATTCCAAATATTCAGTACACTGCATTGTTAAATGTCAGAAATGATCTATAGATAAATACACCTTAAATGTATATATTTTTTTAAATAATACAAAGTAGTTATTTAAGAAGTCATTTGAGAAGTCTTGTGTTAAAGTAGTAACATTGTACTAAAAATTATGTCTTTGGTCCTCGAATTTCAGATGAAATGTTATTTTGCCTACATCTAATATAGTGTAAAAGGGCAGCATAAAATTTCTCATCTCTTAAACCATAGACAAGTGTACTGATTGCCCTGGCAATGATGTTGAATGTAACAAAGTTGAAGAAGCGGACTGACAGATATAGCTCTATATCTATATCCATGAGTATAGCTTCAACATAGGGACAAATAATTTCAACAGTACACAGGATAAGCTGAAGTATATGCAATGAAACAGTACGCAGACTTTTGATTGCTGACTTCTTGTCAACAGAGGCTGTCCGGGCAGCAAGCACAATCATCAAATAACAAAAGAACTCTGTGAGTAAAATTAAAATGAAATCAATAATATATAGAATACCCCTCATTAATCGGTGCCATGTCTCTGGTGTCATTATCTCATAAAAACAAAAGGTCGGCTCTAAAAAATATTCTTCTGAAACAGTTGCAACAAGTATAAACACGTCCATAAATGGCTTTATGTAGCTTACGATCCAGATGATAAGGATAGCAGTAAGAGTTCTGCTGGTGGTAGAGATAGCATTATGTCTAAGTGGCATGCAGATGGCCACATAGCGCTCCACACACATTGCAGTGATAGTAAGTGGTGTGCATGATGTGACTGCATCCATGAGCATGCAAAATGGAATACAGAATGCCATGGGCATCAATACATGATGGTATGAAAGAATTACCATAAAATCTGTCAATAAAAGAAAAGTCACATCAATCAGTAATGTATGAGCAAACAATATGTAACGACTCTCAGTTCTGAAAGCCTGTTTTTTGTAGAAAGTCAACAGCATGAGGACGTTGATGTAGACAAAAGGCCATACAATGATCTGAGTTAGGAACACTGTTAAATTAACTCTTAATGGGACAGAACTGACCAGTTGTAACTGATGAGCACTGCTTTCATTTTTACACTCTCTTGTGCACATATCTAGAAATAAAACAGTGAACAGCGAGCAATGCAATGAAAAACAAAATTATTTGATGCTAAGAAAAATAATCACATTTAAAAGTCAAAGTTTCTAAAGCCAATAATGCGAACCATACAGGACCAGTTTAAGTATATTCAAGTATACCTTTTCATGTGTGAGTCCAATTATAAAGAATTTGAAAATGTCATCAGAATATAATTCTTCATTTAAAAAAGTGTGTGCAATAGCAATGAAGTGAGGCAAATAATAAGCGTATCTAAAGGCAGGCATATATGTACTATATGTCCAGACTGAATTTAAAAGCAAACTGTTGACATCATGGATAACTCTGGCTAGTAGGAGGAGTTGTGCATAAAACATTTCGTACTGCAACATATTCACATAAGTACTAAAAATAACAAATTCCCTAATTAGGCACTCCATCATAGTAAACAACCTGATACACACTCTGTGGAACATTTTTATCTTTATGAATGCAAATGTTTAGCAAACACCATAGGCCACAGCCTCATTATCAAGAGTGATTCCAAGTAATATAGTGCTCCTAAAACCTACATGTTAGCATGTGATGAACTACTGTTCACCAAATTTACCTTCAAATCTTCTTAATGTGAAAATGGACTGTAAAGAAGCCTGATAATCAAACAGTATTTTCTCAATGCATAAGTTGATCCATAATATGATTTACTAAACCTGTATATAAATCATTTTAAAGATGATTAACATTTACATTTATGGCATTTAGCAGACATTCTTATCCAGAAAAACTTACATAATGCTTTGTAGTCAAATTGATGTCAAGAAATATTGCTAATACAAATTGGTTAATGCTCAAAATACCCTTAAACTAGAACACTAATCAAAAGCCAGTGCTGATATATAGATAGAAGATGCCATACAAAGAACAACTTAGATCTTAGATCTTAGTAATCTGGAGATTACTCTCTATAGAGAAAGAGTTCATTTCTTCATATGTTCAAGAGGATGACCAAGTCAGGTTTGCAGCATGAGTCAAGAATGATAGCAGATGGTCCATAAGAACACTGCTCCAGCTCCATATATAGCTCCATATATAGCTCCATAGCCCTAGTACTGTCCCTGTACCACAGGTGGCATGAACAGAAAGCTTTGCTTGCATGACCTGACAGGTCTAGCCGACAAGATTCAAAGACAGCTATGTTCTACTAACCATGAAGTTACACCACATCTTCCATGCTGTCAGCAGCACAAGTGACTGCCTATGGTGCACATATGCTGCACAGCTCAGGGTCATGGCATTTCATTATGGATGGATACTGCAGGTATGTGACAGAGTACAGAGGCAGAGGCTTTCCAACTGGCACTGAAAGAAAGGGGAGCTGCACATGGATGTAAGACAGGTGACAGGTGACTTTGGAGACAACATCCACAACATCCAAGACAAGCGCCCTCTGGAATGTGGCCCCATCTGACGAAAAAAAACCCTTCCATGACAGACTAAGGATAGAGAGAGGGGAGCAGCAACTAAAAAATAAAGAAAAACAACCCCAAGAAAACAAAACAAAACAATAAGTGCTGCAGCTGGGATGAATGAGTGCAGCAGAGGTGAAAAGGTGTGGTGCACATGCACTTCTGCTGCACTCGAAGGGGTGTAGGGAAAAATAAGCTCTGAAAATAAAGAAAATTTACCTCGATGTCATTAAAGGCAGAGCCACTTAATTAGTTAATAGAGCCTAGCTGTGTGTAATTAAGTCTCAGAATAAATGCACCTGTTCTGTGAAGGCCTCAGTGGTTTGTAAGAGAACAATAGTGAACAAACAGCATCATGAAGACCATCAAGCAAGGAAAGCACTGGTCAGAGAAGCAGCCAAGAGTCCCATGGTCACTCTAGAAGAGTTGCAGGAATCCACAGCTCAGGTGGGAGAATTTGTACACAGGACAACTATACACTGTGCACTCCACAAATCTAGCTTTTATAGAAGAGTGGCAAGAAGAAAACCATTGTTGAAAGAAAGATATAAGAAATGCCATTTGCATTTTGCCAGAAGTCATGTAGCCAAGTTCAAGGGGTATGAATACTTTTGCAAGCCATTGTACATAGCCTAAGCACACCTTGAGGGGGGCCTAGGGTGATAATCCTCTCTGCAGGAACTGCTACATCGGCTATGGGAGGTTTCTGTGGCCCACTGAGTACCCAAAAAAAGGACGAGCTACCATACTGCACCATGCCTAGAATTACAACCGTAGTTTGCCAGGCTTGCGGGTTTACCAGTGGGCAACAAAAATCACCCAAATTATCCCATGAAAATAATAAAATAAGCAACGCCTCTGACCTCTGTAAACAAGACTGTGAGGAGGCCATTGACTGGGAAAAGGAGATTCAGGGGATACAAGTTGGGGCAGAGCTGGACCCTTACAAAAACCTGTCTGCAGACCAGGAAACTGAAATAGCAGGATTGGCTGAAAAAGTTGAAATGGCTTCACTCTAGTTTGCAGCGCCAGAGCCTTTAAGAAAGCCAGTAATCAGCTAAGCCTGATGAGCCGATTACTGGCTCTAAGTAAAAGGAGGACAGTGGCTTGCTCCAATGACCAATTACTGAGCTAGAGGAGGAGGTAACAACACTAGTTACCAATTCCTGCTCTATGGGGGTGGTCTCTTGCAGGTCCAGTTGCTGCTACATGTGGGCAGGTCCAATTGCTGCTCTGCAGGGGTAGTCCTTTGCAGGTCTAATTGCCACTCCATGTGGGCAGTCCCTTGCAGGTGCAATTGCTGCTCTGTGTGGGCAGTCCCTTGCAGGTCCAATTGCTGCTCTGCAAGGGTGGTCCTTTGCAGGTCCAATTGCTGCTCCATGTGGGCGGTCCCTTGCAGGTGCAATTGTTGCTCTGTAAAGGTGGTCCCATGCAGGTCCAGTCATCACTCTGCGGGGGTGGTCCCATGTAGGTCCAATCGTCCATTCATAGGGGTGGTCCCTTACAACCACCGTTGGCTGGGAAAAATCCTGGGGCAATTCCAGGTGTCATCCATTGCCATATTCTCTCTTGAAATGAACATGAACAAATGAACTAGGGGGTGGAGTGAAACCTCTGGGGCTGTGGGTGGCACACCCAAACATAGATGTGGATGACAGAGGCAGCAACAAAAGTATATATTGAGAGTGGCAGCAATGCAGGTGTTGGCAACAGATGTAACATTGGAACAATGCAGGAGCTTTTGCTGCAGTGTGGAAAGAGCAAATGTAGCAATATTTGGAATCATATGTTATGTTTGGGAGGTGAGAGCAAAACTGCACATGTATGGACTGACCATAAAATGCAACATCAAATTGACACTGGGATAACAGCTTCCTATTGGCTACAGTCATACTGCCTCCCCAGAGGTGGGGGTAAGTCCCTCATGTGCAAGTCACAAGCAAGTCTCAAGTCATTGCCTTCAAGTCTCAAGCAAGTCCCAAGTCACTGTGGTGAGAACCAAGCAAGTCAAGTCGAGTCCCTGCTATAAGTCAAGCAAGTCACAAGTCAAGCCATACAAATATGGTCTGATCTACCACAGTTTACACATTTAAATCAATATAGACGGTCGTATACAATTTTATTTTGTATAGTTTTATTTAGTTTAGTTTTATTTTGTAGAGTTTTATTTCAACATAAGCTAAACCTATTAAACATCAAATATACCTCAAACATACAATTACATAACTTACTTAATGGCTTACTTCCCCCATCAAGAGGGTCATGCCATTTCTCTATAACCTATGCATCTCTCAAAGGTGCTTCTTAATGAACATTTCTGAGCACTAAAATGTATTGCATCAGCAACTGAATAGTAGATAAAATAAAAATAAGTATATAAAAATAAATAAAAACATATTGCCTGAAATGTAAACCTATCACCTATAAAACAATGTCTGAAATGTTAATATTACAAACATTACAAAACATTACATCAAAAAATTAAAACATTCACATAATGTTTTTAGTATGCCACATACTATTCATGCTATTTTGTCCAGTTCATATCCACACTAGCAAACATCTCTGCCACAACATTACAGAAATATTTAACTTTAGCATAACAGTCAAATTTAAGCAATCTTATCTTTACATATGCTAGATGTCAAGGTTGTTAGACAGTGTAGATACAAACAGAACAAAATAACAACAATAGCATGTGGCATACAAAAACCATGTGTTTTTTTATTATTTATTTACTTTATATTTATTTTATTATTTTTTATTTTTGTATACATTTTGTGTGTTTGTTATTTTATATAAATTTGATCCGGTTAAGTTTGTTTTCA
>BRDA01085166.1:0-13108 GCA_036984385.1 Crenuchus spilurus
TGTCTTTGGACAGCTCTTTGGTCTTAGCCATGTTAGTAGTTGGGAGTCTTACTGATTGTGTGGGGTGGGCAGGTGTCTTTATGCAGCTATCAACCACAAATAGGTGCTTCTAATTTAGAATAATAAGTGGAGTGGAGGTGGACTTTTTAGAGGCGGACTAACAGGTCTTTAAGGGCCAGAATGTTTGCTGATTGGCAGGTGTTCAAATACTTATTTGCAACAGTAACACAAATAAACATTGTGATGTCCGGATTTTTTCTCTTAGATTATGTCTATATATATATATATATATATATATACAGAGAGAGAGAGAGTATAATATATATTTGTGAGCAGTGCTTATTTATGTAGTGGTGTTTTTTGTATATGAATGTGTTGATTGAATCTCCTGTCAGTTGTAGTTGTCACACAGTAGTAACAACACTTCATTATGTTAAATGTGCAGATGATGAATTTAACAAATCCAAGTGATGGCTGAGGAACATCAAGGAGAACATCTGGAAGCAAACTTCAAACTACATCACAACAAATGAAAACTATTTTATTATGAAATAAGATATTTTTGTTACTTTTTCCTGTATTTGTGTTTATATAAACATAAATACATGTATTATTCAGTTAAATGAACTAGGAAATTAAGACAGACATGTATATTTATGTGTGTGTGTGTGTGTGTGTGTGTGTGTGTGTGTGTGTGTGTATACTGTATATATACTCTGTGTGTGTGTGTATACTGTATGTGTGTGTATATTCTGTGTGTGTATATAATGTGTGTGTGTTTATACTGTATGTGTGTGTATATACTGTGTGTGTGTGTGTGTGTGTGTGTGTGAATACTGTGTGTGTGTGTATTTTACACAGAGGGCTTTTTTTGTAGGTCAGGGAGACTCCAGGCCCGTCTCACTGCTCCGTGTGCACGATCTGCATGGCTAATGTTTTAATCGTAATAATTAATACCACTTCACTCCCGCTGCTGCTAATTATGCACTCTCACGTCAGAGGGGGAGCGGATTCCAGCCTTTCACAAAACCCCCTGTGAAGGAGGGTTAAACGTGCAAACAGCCATTCATCGCCAAATCTGCAGATTTGCATTAAAGAATACACAAAGCTCCGGCTTTTTGGGTCATTAGGAGAGAGACCCTTTTTAAAGCATCCGTCTGGGGTCCAAACTAGCCATTTAAAGACCAGCCTCAAAGTGGTTTTAGATAAAACGTCTCCCTCACTGTAATGTACTGAGTATTAAATCTGCAGACACCTTCATTTGCAATTAATGTCTGATTAATTAATTATTTATGAAACAAAATGTGTGCTGTGTGCTGATGTTTTGTGTGTATTTGTTCATCTAAATGGTTTAAAGAGCAGGTTTTTGTCTAAATGATGATTTTATAGTTTTCTTTGCTAAACTATTGTTGAACGTAGGCTACAATTGTTGCTACAAAAGCTTGTGTCTCCAAACCGGTGACTGCACAGAAAAGTGAAAATGTTCCACACAAAGTAAAGTCTGCAGAGAGAGTAAGACATGATAACTGAACAAAAGTGATGATACAAGGTTTTGTTCCAAAAGCAATAAAATATTTTACTGCGATCAGCAGATTTATACATAAAATACCAAAAGAATAATAATCCACTGAATTTGAGTCAAAATACACTGAACAGGTTTAATCCAGATCATCTCCCCATCCCCAGCACACTGTTACTTCAGCCAACAGCTGCATTTATGGACTGAGATTAAGATTAAGTGTGTGTTTACACTTCTCAGCTTTGGTTTCATTAAAACAAACCCTGGTGCGAAGTGTGAACGCTGCCTTCTGAATTCTGGTGCAAACCAAATAAGCAGACTGACATACCTGAGCATGCCAGTCTCTGTCCATTTATAAACAAGCTCATCTTAAATGATTCATCTTAAGAATGAATGCCGTATGAAGCAAAGGCATCTAAACAGACTAAACACAGGATGTGATGTCACAAGAGTCTGCACACTCATATTTTGTTGTACATGTAAATGAGAAATTTTCTGGCCCTGTTTTGACTCATTTATCAATTTTACCAGCTCTTGATGTGACTTTACCTTGTATAAATACCACCATGTATACACAGGGGCGGACTTAGCCTGTTTGGCGCCCTGTGCGAACAACCCCTATATTAAAATAATACCATCAATATTAATTAGTAACAAAAGATCAATACACTATCACCCAATTCTGTGTTTCACATTATTAGTCAACTTCACTCATCACCACCAATTTTACACTTATGTTTGGAATGTATGATCAATAGACCTCATTTACATAAAATTATACCTCATTTTGAGTAAAAATAATCAGCAAACATGGGTCAATTTGACCCAAAGACCGCAGAAGGGTTAACTATTAACATTTAAATATAATCACCTCATCCAAAGCTTCCAAACACAGACACAGATTCACAGTGACAGCAGGGATGCCCAATCACACATGAGCAAGAAATGGCAGAGCCAATCGATGAGCACTGCAATGTCTGCTGGCTCAGGTGTCTACGGATTGGTCCTCCAGTGGTAGTTAGAAAAGAGGCAGTGGCCACATCACAAGTCCAGAGTCAGGGACATTGCAAAGTGATGGGGAGAGAGCCTAGCGAATGGGATGGGTTAATTGGCTATAAAGATTAGGTTTTGGATTGAGATTAAAGTTAGCATTAGCATCTACGATTTGTTAGTAATACATCAGCAGTGTGGCTGCAAGACACTTAAATGTATTCAAATGTTTCATTGCTGCTATTTCACTGATAATGAGCTGAGAATTGATTAATCATTTATAAATTATCACTCAAAATAAAGTCTTACTAAATAAAACACCAAAATAAAACTAATAGCTCGACTTTAAAGGTTTAAAACCATTGGTAAAAAATAGAAAGTTGTCCGTAAACTTTTGCCAGACATTGTATGTTGGAGATAAAGAGAACAGCCGTTGGACAGGGAGGAGGTCTGTGAAGATAATACAGCAGAAACTCCTACAAGCCAAGACAGGGAGGAGATAACCAGGGGTTTGAGCAATATCAAAGTCAAAACAACCAGTAACACTGTTTTTAATACTACAACACCTACATAAGCTTGCAATGACATTAACATACAAAGACTTTTATAACCGAACAAAATGACACATTTGTCTGAACACTGATCACGGTTCTTCATCTTTATAAATGATTTTAAAATGAGTAACTAAACGATTTCCCAAAATAAGTCTTGTAGTTAGTCAGGAGTGAATGTCTGTAGTTTAATAAGCTGGTTTGACATCATTAGGTTTAATAACATGAGTTTAATTGATGATTGTTTTATATTTGTATATAAAACAAAGACAATAATATATGAATATGTATGAAGATGCATGTATGTTACATTATTACTAATATTTAATAAAATGATGAAAATGTCTAAAATGAATGATGTAAGTCACATGGATGTTTTGTGTGTTTAATGTGAGTGTCATTGGCTACAGACACTGAAACACTTCACATTTCTTCTGCTAATTGTGAGACGATCCCTAACACTGCAGCAGGGAGCACAAACACAAAGCTAAGCGGCTGTATTCTGGCTTCATCATAACAAGTATAGTTTAGTAAAGGTTGTGCTTCTAGTTTGTTGTCTTCTTCCATTTCAGCACCAAACTGTAACTGTGCTGGTGAATCTGTGTTTTGTTGGTGAAGAAAAGCACAATTCTTAATGTCCAAAAAGGAAAGTGTTACACCAAAAATGTTATTTTTGAATTTTTTGGCTGAATAATTGTGGTTGCCAAATATTTGGTGAATCCCTAATACATACTTATTCCAGTGTACATCATCTGTTATAAAGATCACATCTGCAAGTGTTGATCAAATTTGGCATAAGCAGCCTTAGATGATGGCCGTAGGAAGGAAACCTTTATGAATGTTTATGTAGGTTTTGGGTTGTGTAGAAGCTATAATATTATATGAACAGTCACTATAGCAACATGTTACCAAGCAGACAAACAATCCAGCCCATATCAGGATGAACTCCCAGCCTCAGCAGGCCTCTGATAACAGACCAGCAAACCTCCTTCATCTCCTCTCACAGCTCAGGTAGCACTTTAATGGCTTTTTTCATTTTTACAGCACTCAGAAATCCCCTGTTTGTAGATAATGCTAATCTTTCTGCATTTTATGGCTTGTAATGCTTACCCCAGATAAAAAATAACCTCAAAAGATCTTTAACCCTCTGACGTCTAAGGGCATTTTCTAGATGTTGGCATGTCTTCTTCAATTAGCCTTTAAAGACACTTGCATAAGACACAATATGTTTTATATCAAAATGTTCTCATCATCTCAGTTTCTCTCTATAATGAAGCATCATCTGGCCTTCATCACTGTGTAAAGACCTAATAATGTCCTAAAGCTTAACATTCTTCAGAGTTTAAAAGCTCGTCATACACTATATGAGCAAACATATTGGGACACCTACACAGTAAATCTGCCAGTGTTAATTCAACACTCAGAGTTAAATTAACACTGTGAGTGTTACATTTTGACACCCTCAGTGTTAATTTAACTCTAATAGTTGATTTAACACTGACATATTTACTGTGTACTCATTCATTGTTTCTTCTGAAATCAAGGATATGAAATAAATTGTTCTGCTTTTGTTGGAATAACCGTCTCTACTGTCCAAGATTTTAAGCATTGCTGTGAGGATTTGATTGCATTCAGCCAACCCGAATGTTGGGTCAGGTTGTTGGATGATCAACACTACCAACTCATCCTCATGAAAACGTTTAGTGTGATGTTCCATACAATTCTAATGTAAAGTGAATTAAGGGTCAGTCCTTGGTTTGCATTGGTCAGTTTCACACAAAATGATAGATACACACAAATCCACCAACCACACAGTGAAAGGCAGATGGGTCAGTCCTTAGTGATTTCCTGATTGACTGGTCAGATTCAAACTAGGGATGGACCAAAATGTAAATTTAATACAATTTGTAACTAAACTATTTCCCAAAATAAGTCTTGTAGTTAGTCAGGAGTGAATGTCTGTAGTTTAATAAGCTGGTTTGACATCATTAGGTTTAATAACATGAGTTTAATTGATGATTCTTTTATATTTGTATATAAAACAAAGACAATAATATATGAATATGTATGAAGATGCATGTGTGTTACATTATTACTAATATTTAATAAAATGATGAAAATGTCTAAAATGAATGATGTAAGTCACATGGATGTTTTGTGTGTTTAATGTGAGTGTCATTGGCTACAGACACTGAAACACTTCACATTTCGTCTGCTAATTGTGAGACGATCCCTAACACTGCAGCCGCTGGAGAACAAACACAAAGCTAAGCGGCTGTATTCTGGCTTCATCATAACAAGTGTAGTTTAGTAAAGGTTGTGCTTGTAGTTTGTTGTCTTCTTCCATTTCAGCACCAAACTGTAACTGTGCTGGTGAATCTGTGTTTTGTTGGTGAGGAAAAGCACAATTCTGAATGTTAAACCAACAATAAACTAACGTTACTGCAGTAAACAGTAAAAAGTAAAACAGTAAATGCAGGTGAGGTGCGTCTATAACTCGTGTTCAAAGGCTCATAACTCTTCATGTGAAATATGTACAAACACCAGATTTGGTGGAGTGGAAAGACAGACTCTACAGATTCAGGAGACGTCTGAACCATTTTTCTGTGTTATACTATAGCAAAGATATTTGACGTTAATGTTGAGGAATGTCATTTGACATCAGTCCCAGAGCGCTAACTACCTATATAACGCTAATTACCTATAAAGATGAAAAAGCCAACACTCTCTAAAGTGTAGCTTCCTTATAGATCTAATCTTATAGTTTTAAAGACCTTTACCTTTCCCTGTGATTAAGCTTGACATCCACTCAGAAATGCAGGACACTCCTCACAGAGGTCATCTGAAGGTCCCTGAGATAACCTTCCAACCTTGACGTCCGCATGACATCATGCACAAAAGATGCCTACTGGCAGATCAGTTCAGTCACACTGTATGACAATGATGCTGGGAAATATTTTTGATGTACGTTTAATACTCCTACACCACCACATCACTCTGCAGCTTGGCTGCTCACACTGCGTATTTAATGTACCTATCTACCCAATTAAATAATGTCAAAACGATGCAGTTCATTAACATGCAAATGGCGTCTTAGGAAGAGATTAGTTAATTGCGATTCATTTGCATAATTAATGAACACTCAAATGAATAATGCTTTGGCAAATTTGTGCTGTGCTGTTACGAAATAAATTATAAAAGACGGGCCAAGACCCATTGTGTGAAAGCCTTCTGCCTCGTGTGAAGCAATAAAAGCGAGTGGAAGACGGATGATGGGTGCGCTGTCACGTATTAGTGAAGAAACAGATCTGAACTGATTCATTACTGCTCACATTCTTTCAGATGAAGCTGTCAGAACAGCAGCACTTCATTCACATATCGGCCTTTACTGAATAATTCACTCTCAGGCGGTATTAATCTTTTGGAAAATGTTGGGAAATGTCGCTGATTTTCTTTGAGAGCCATGTGGAGGAACACAATACACCCCCTGTACACAACACTGTACCCAATACATTTATATTCATTGCATACAAAGTGACATATTACAAGCCTTTTATGTTTAATTGTTGATCACTTTGGCTTGTAGCTCAGGAAATTCAGAAATCCAGAATCTCACTTTATTAGAATTTTTAATTAAATTACCTTTCACACAGTATCTAAAAATGTTTGGAAGACGTCATTTTAAATGCATAATGAGTATAAAATATGTGACATATTTGATGTCCTTTTTAAATTAAATTATAAACACAAATTAACTTTTTATGATATTCTGTTTTTTAAAGATGCCCTTGTATTTTTTTCCACTGAATTGAAAATCTCTATGTTCCCTTAAAATGAGCTTATTAATGATGAATTCTTGGTTTAAACAGATTCATTGCTTTAATATCAGCATATTTTTAGTTTGTAAATTAAACAATCCTTGCTACAGAATCTGTTGTATTGGCTGCTATTTGGTCCTGAGAGTCCAGAGCTTGTAATTTGTAGATGATGAAGGTCCACTCTTTGTCCTTTCTGATAACCTCCGGTCCCAGAATGCTTTAATGCTCTACTCAGTGCTCTTGTGTGGTCAATTTACAGCATCTGGAGCTAATGAGGACTTTTTACCCTTTCTGCAGATCCTAAAAGAAACAACATGTTCCTCTAATTCACCACATGACTATGTTGTCCTCAAGCTATGGTTGATCAGCTGCCATGTAAAGAAAAGTTACAGAGACATGACAAAGATCAGGTCTTCATTCAAAAAATCCAAATTTGAGTTTATTTGTCACATACACACTCATACATGGTGCAACTGGCAGTGAAATGCTTTGATAATTGCTTGTTCACATAAGGAATAGAAGGGATGTGGGGGACGTGAGAACCACAGAGGTGTATGTACAGTATGTGTGTGGTGTTGTGTGTAGGGGGGTGAATAGCAAGAGAATATAAAATAAAGACAAAAAGACAATAAGATGTATAATATATAAGATATAAGGAAGAAGAGATTATTTGTGTAAACATGCAGATAATATGCAAAATATACTAATACAATAATGTACATGGTGGTTAAATTGTAAACATGGATGGTGGAGTGTGACCGGATGGCCTGCGGGAAGAAGCTCCTCCTCATCTTCTCTGTGTTTGTCTTCAGAGCAGGAAAACATCTCCCTGATGGCAGCAGAGAGAAGAGTCCATTGTTGGGATGGCTAGGGTCCATCAGTCCATTCTGCAGTCTGACCTCCCTTTCTCTGGAGGTCAGACTGAAGAATGAGTTGCCAATGAGCCTTCTTTGCCAAGAAGCTGGTGTGGCACAACCAGGACAGGCCCTGTGAGATATGTATGCCAAGGTACTTGAAACTATCCACTCTTTACATGGTCCCATTAATTGACGCAGCTTGGTAAAACTTCGCCTGCTTCCTGCTGTAGTCCACTATCAGCTCATTTGTCTTCCTTCTGTTGAGGAGGAGATATTTCCGTGGCACCAGTCCTCCAGATAGCGTCTGAACCTGTGGCAACAGGCCCACTTATAATGACTGATTATACATATTTAAAGTCGTAAATGAACCTAAACATATAAATATAAAACTTATTTCTCTTTCATTCAAAGCAATTTTCAGTTTAACCAAAGAACCGTGACTATGAAGCACTGGAGTAGTACAAAAGCTTTTGCAGACCATCACTGTCTCATATAATCCAGTATATATACAATATAAATCAAAATATTAAATTGAACAAGCATATAGGCAGCTACCTGCTGCAGCACCCGGGTAGCAGTTGAGATTTAGATGTCTTGTTCATTGGCACTTCAGTTGTAGATGTTTAGGGAGGAGGAAGTTGGATTCATACTTTCACCCTCTTCCCACATTTTTCCTGCTGGTTCTGGGGATTAAAATGCCGACCTTTTGATCTCAGACGTGTTTCTCTAGCCTTTAGGTCAGTACATCAAAACATCTAATAAACATCAACATGTGAGTGTAAGTTAATGTAAGAAAATATCAGTTTATCTACAAAGTGAGGACAGCATGGTATACTGAAACTGAAGTTAAAACTGTAGTTTATTTTTATTTAAACATACATTGAGGTGTTTTATGTTGTAATGTTGATACTATTTGAGTTGTAATTTAAGTCCAAATGAAATTGTATAATCATTTGAGATCCTGGATTTCTGATTTTCATGAGCTATAAGCCAAACTGACCAACATTAAAGCTAAAAAAGGCTGAAATATGTCACTTTACATGTAATGCAAATAAAATATGAGTTTACTTTTCAAATTACTTGCTTTTGGTTAATGCCTGTAACATAATAATAACTGTAGTGTTAACAATAAAACTGGAAATACAAATTGTCAAAATGTGACATTTGACCAAGTCCACTTAAACTGGCCGTAGAATCTCAGGCTAGTATAGCATGCAGCAGCTTCCCGTGTGCTGAATGTCCCAGTTTTTCTCTGGACCTGCTGCTGTGGCTGCGTCATTGTTTCTTAGAACAATGCAAGAACATTTTTCTATGAGGACACTCACCACCAGAGCTGAGTCTGAGTCAAGACTAATGGACTTAGAAGGGGAGGGGCCAAGACCGAGACAAGGCCAGATTACATTTTATTCATCATATAAAAATAGAAAGAAGAAAAAATATTAGTTTGCAGTTCATTGTACATTTTGAAATGAAAGCAAATGAGTTAAATAAGAACTAATGGAATCAAATTATAGACCAAAATCTAAACTTTGGACACAAAGTGGTACCTTTGTCAGATATAACAGCTGAACACACTCGTGACATTCTTTCTAGAACAGACATCAAACATTCTTCAGACAGTTCTTCACTAATCTACTGCAGAACGTCACATAAATGTTGGCTCTTGTAGGTTTGATTTGCTTTTCACTTCATCCCAAATCAGCTGGATGGGGTTTAAGTCTGGAGACTGTGCTTCACTCCATGATTTCAAGCTGACCATCTTGTTATTTTTTCCTGAGGTAGTTCTGGCAGAGCTTGGACTGATGTTTTGGGTCATTATCTTGCTTTAGGATGAACCCCTGACCAACTATTTGCATACCAGAAATGTTCTAAAACTTTTGACTGGTTGTATATTATAGTATATTATAATACATAATATTAAATTTCATCATTTATTTAGTAAATTATAACATTAATAATATAAACCCTAAAATAATAATAATAATAATAATAATAATAATAATAATAATAATAATAATAATAACTATTATTATTATTATTATTATTATTATTATTATTATTATTATTATTATTATTATTATTATTATTATTATTATCATTATTATAGTCTGTAAGCCAGCTGGAGTCTGAGACTGGACTGGAATATTCTCATGCACAGTTACTGTTAATGTAACATTTTGGAACATGTGACCTGTGCAGACATTATGCCACAATACATATTTTATGTTGGAATAAATTCAGTAAATAAATAGAAACACAACTTATTTTAACAAATTGTTAATTAGAAAATCAAAATCAATCAAACATGTACTAATGTTTACCCACATGGCTATATATACTGTATTTATTACATCATATGACACTTACAGTGTCCAGCACAGATGTGTTTAACTAAGAAATGGTCTTTTGTAATACTATGTTGATTTGCAAGAACACATTTTATTTACGTTTACAGTTAGTAAACTATTTGTTTAATCTCTGATTGTTTTTAATTCCAAACCACTAGATGACACTGCTGTAACCTACCTTCAGTCAATTGACTTCTACTCTAATGTAAATAAGGACTATTAGAGCTAATATTAGCATCAGCAAACCTAATTGACTAGTATCATTAATCATTAATGGTATCATTAATAGGGATGCACAGAATATTTGACTGAAAAAGGGAAAAAAACACACTTTCGGTGTTTGGCCGGATAAGTAAAAAAGAATAATTTATAAATAATAGTTTTTAATAACACTTTTACCTTTTTATAGTTTCTGGCTGTAGACGTGAACCAGAGTGTAGCTTTACTGCAGTAAAGTTACAATATTGGACACTCGTCTAATATTCAGAGTTCTGCTTTAACTAAGAAACGGTCATTTGATTGCTAAATATCAGTAAGTGGCGTAAAAAAGGTCTTTTAAGCCAGTTATTAGAGTAGTTCTCTGGTCTGGGTCATGAGGAAGGAAGCTGGACTCTGCAGGGACCACAGCAGCTTTGGATCCTGTTGACTGGCCGTTTGTTAGGAAGGACACAGGCATGTCATTGATAAATCTCTAATTAGAGCTCTGTGCACATCCGCGCTGACTATTGTGAGGTTACACTCACTCACTGCCTCTGGTTTAAACTCTGTGTCTGGATGAGTTGACTCCCAACGAAAGCAGCTGGTCTCTTACAGCCGGGTTACACTTCCTGTTCTGTTTATTTATACGTCGTGTGTAAACTCATAAAGGAAGCTCGACTTATTCTTCATAATCTTGTGCAACAGCAGTTAGAAGGGGATGCTCAGGAACAGCACATCTAAGGTCACCAGGAGTCAGCTTGAGCTCGAGTCCAGCACTGGGTTGTAGAGTAGAACTGTCTTCCCTGGAGTGATGGAGCTCCATTAACCTCTGAGATGAGTTGGAGTCAAACCACTGACCTCACTAATACTCTCACGGCTGAATACAATCAAATTCTCACAGCAGTGTTCCAACATCTACTGTAAAGTTTTGCCCCAAAGAGGGGAGGTTGCAGCAAACTCTAATTCTACCCTTAGAATAAAGGCTGGACCAGGAGGTGTCATACTTTTAAGACGTATACTGTAGATGCGGTTGATTCATCATGAAACGTTTACATAATGTACATCTTGTCACGTTTCCCTGGTCATCTAGCCCATGTTCCCCTATTCAGACTCTGTATGAACTCCAACTCCCAGCATCCTTTGCCACTCCGCCCGTCACACGACCTCACCAGAACTACATCACCCAGAATTCTCGGAGGGATCAGGTTTTACACATGACTCACAGCACAGCTGAATCTCATTGTCTCCAGATTAACTGGGTTATATAAACTAAGCTTCTGTTAGCGCTTTGCCTGGTATTGTTGTTCCTTAACATAGTCGCTAACTGTCCTCCGAGACAGCCCAGTCTCTTTAGCCTAAGTGTTCTTTGTCTTTTAACTTGTTCAGTTTTGGTTCCTGTTTAGCCTAGCATTAGCTTGTTTCTTGTTTTGCTTTGTTTGCCTTATTTTAGCTCTTTTCTGTTTGCTAATGCCTGATATTGTCTTGTTAGCCACTTAGCTTGTTAGCTTTGCTTGCCTTTTTTTCTTGTTTTCTCTTGTTTTGTTAGCCTTGAGCTTAGTCTCCTTTGTTCCTTCTGTCCTTTTGTACCTTGTTAGCTGTTGTTGTCATTGTCAGTGTTTCTTTTGTATTCTGTTTCCTGTTCTTGGTTGTGACTGTTGTATGGACTTCTCATACATTGAGTGCCTCCCAACCGCATAACAGTGTTGCCGCAGAGACCATTGATGCCAAAAGGGAACATCGACTCTGGCAAATGGTACAGAGTAATCAATGCAACACTGTGGACCAGTTAACCTCTATAATGAACACAGGAGCAATAAGGAAACTCAGGGATGACCATGGAGCAAACACTGTTATGTCTGGGCCTGCAATGCAGATGGTCATAGTATTTTGATATGACCATTTAGATAGTATTGTAAAATGATTCCTTGGTATATAACAAAAAACATTGAAGTGGAACCCTTTTTGCTGCTGTTTACCTCTACGACATGGGGAGATATGAGGGTGAATAACCTGGTAAAGTGTACAGTATAAAGGTGATCCAACGGTACAGAGGTCAAAACAAACAGCTGCAGAGAAACGAGAAACGAAACCCTCAGTGGTCTACTAGCAGAGTCACCTGTTTCGGTTGTTGTTTACCCTTCTTGCGACAGAACCAAGTTTAAGGAACACATGGAGATAGAAATAGTGCAGATGTCTTAAGACGAGCTTTTTTGTACAAGACGTTGTGTGACTGGCATGTAAAATCAAGGGAACCCTATATATCATATCCATCCATCCATCCATCTATGTCTCTCATTCTCTCTTTCTGTCTCTTTCTCTCTCTCTTTCTGACCCTCTGTCTCCCTCTTTCTCTCTCTCTCTCTGTCTCATATAGTCTATCTCTTTCTCACTCTGTCTCCCTCTCTCTGTCTCTCATTCTCTCTCTCTCTCTCTCTGTCTCTCTCTCTGTGTCTCACTCTGTCTCTCATTCTCTCTCTATCTCTCTTTCTCACTTTGTCTCTTTCTCTCTCCGAGTGTCTCATAGTTTCTCTCTTTCTGACCCTCTGTCTCCCTCTCTTTCTTTCTCTCTGTCTCATATAGTCTCTCTCTGTCTCTCATTCTCTCTCTCTCTCTCTCTCTCTCTCTCTCTCTCTCCCTCTCTCTGTCTCTTTCTCTCTCTGTCTCTCATTCTCTCTCTGTCTCCCTCAGTCTCTCATTCTCTCTCTCTGTCTCTCTCTCTCTCATTCTCTCTCTCTGTCTCTGTTTCTCTCTCTGTCTCTCTCTCTCTCTCTCTCTCTCTCTCTCTGTCTCTCTCTCTCTCTCTGTCTCATATAGTCTCTCTCTTTCT
>BRDA01085170.1:0-15382 GCA_036984385.1 Crenuchus spilurus
ATACCAACCAAAACCAGTATACCAATTACCACTATACCAACCACCACCATTATAACACCTACCACTATACCAACCACAGCCAGTATACCAATTACCACTATACTAATGAATCACTGAAGAATGGTGGGGAGAAGATTTGCAGTGAGCGACAGCAGGGTTGCCAGGTCCCCAGAAATCTCCATCCCGATGTCTGACATAAAGCACTCTATACAATGTATAATTAATATAACAATATGATTGCTTTTCATTGCATTTAAAAATCCCCTTTTCTCTTCTTTATCTCTATTTTTTAACTCCTTGTGGTTTTCTGTGTTACTACAATTTTATTTTTTTATGGCTATGACTGTGGTGTACACAAGGAGTTAAAATGGGGTGACCAGATCTGAGAACGCGAAAAAGAGGATGTCTGGTCACCCTAGTTAAAAGGCAGTGAATAACTGAGTGTGAAGAGCATTGGGGTAGACTTACTAGCATTAGATGACTTATTGGAATGGGATCTGAACATATACATTTAGAGTAGAGAAAAGGGGATATTTTAAATGCAAAGAAAAGCAATAACGGAGGTATGTTCTTACATTCTATTTACTACTAATAATAAAAATAATAATGCTAACAATAATATCTGTGATTGGACGCTCTAGAATTTAGGTTGGTGTCAGGTTGTATAGAGAGGGCGCTTTATGTCAGACATCGGGATGGAGATTTTTGAGGACCTGACAACCCTGCTGCTTCTTAATGCAGATCTGCTCCCCACCGTCTATGTAAGTCCACCCTTTAGTAAGTAATCCTGCAAAATGTGAAAAACACAAATGATTTATTTTTTAACAAACAATTAAAAATAAATGATAAAAAATGATAAAGGGCAAAAGTTTTCATTCTTCACCAAAATCAACTCAGATTCAAAGCAATTCCTAAAACTTTATCCGGATATGACGTGCTTATGCCCATGTGAGGTACAAATCAGGCAGGGTGAACAGATCAGGTAGTGACAGCCCCTACAGTATTTCATTTTGGTTTGTCATCATCCAAAAAACATCCTATACAGATAAATTGCACCATCCAGAAAGAGTGAATGTGACTGTGGCTGATAAGTATAAGCATTAACCATTCTGATACCTGGTAAGGGATCCATCGCACCTGCACATCTTGTAATTCTCTAGTAAGCTCAGTACTACACATATATGGTCTGCTAATGTATTTAAATGACTCAAATGTTTTCATTTTCAAGGGGCATATATTCAGCTGAAACAGGTAGCCAATACATCCCAAAAAAATCAACATTACCATTTTAATATAACATTATAGTCATTACGGCTTTTAGAAAAAAATTATTTTGGGGTGGGGTAGTGCACTATATGCCCCTGTGACACAGCCTAAGTTTTGGCATTTGTTTTCCTTACAGTACTTTTACTTTTATACTTTAAGTAGTTTTGAAACCAGTACTTTTGTACTTTTACTCGAGTAAAAAGCTTAAGTTGATACTCAAACTTCTATAAAAGTCTTTTTAAACCCTAGTATCTATACTTCTACCTGAGTAATGAATGTGAATACTTTTGACACCTTTTATTATTACTATATCAAACACCATGATTATAACACTTACCATTATACCAACCACTACCGGTATACCAATTATCACTATACCAGCCACCACCATTATAACACCTACTACTATACCAACCACCACCATTATAACGCCTTCCAGTATACCAACCACTACCAGTATACCAATTACTACTATATCAACCACCATGATTATAGCACCTACCACTATACCAACCACTACCAGTATACCAATTAACACTATACCAGCAACCACCATTATAACACCTTACAATATACCAACCACCACCATTATAACACCTAACTCTATACCAACCACTACCAGTGTACCAATTATCACTATACCAGCCACCACCATTATAACACCTTCCAATATACCAACCACTACCAGTATACCAATTACTACTATATGAACCATCAAGATTATAACACCTACCACTATATCAACCACTACCAGTATACCAATTACCACTATACCAGCCACCACCATTATAACACCTAGCAATATACCAACCACTACCAGTATACCAATTACCACTATATCAACCACCATGATTATAAAACCTACCAATATACCAACCACCACCATTATAACACCTACCACTATACCAACCACCATTATAACACCAATTACTGCTATACCATTCAACACCTATCACTATTGTCGGGGGGTTGGGGGTATGAAGTTGGGGCGCCAGAGGGGTTGTTTGCCCAGGCCACCAAACGGGCTAGGACTGCCACTGACCATCACTATATCAATTGTTATTTATGATGATGATGATGAAAATTATTTATTTATTTATTTATTTTTATTTTTTATTATTATTATTATTATTATTATTATTATTATTAGTGCTGGAAAGTTGAATCTGACATCTAGTGACTATATGGATGGTGTTTCTCAATAACATTATGTTCTCTTTATAGATCTTCAGGCTTCCTATTGGCTCATTCATGATTCCTCTGATTGTATCCATCCATCTTGTTGCTGGTCCTCTTCCTCTTTTACCTTCATCTGTTCCAGCATAACTGTCTTCTGAAGTGAAATGGTCCTTCTCATAATGTGTCAAGATCTTCAGTTTGGTTATCTGGGCTTCTAGTGAAAGCAAATTCATAAATCGAAGTCTCAGTATGTGCAGCTGGTGAACAGGAATTGCTAATTGTTGTCATAAAATGAGTAAAGCACAGATTTGTGAAGTTTTGTGAAGATGAAACTTAGCTACCCTGACCTCCAGTTGAACTTGCGTTGTGATACAGGCCTCTGGCCTTCTAGGCATCCCTGGATGCACGTAAAAACATTTGCAGGCCTTCATTCTGTTTGAATGAAGCTGTCAGAGAGGCTTCAGACTGCTCTGTTCTGTCAGAGAGCAGCATCTCGCTCAGACACCATCCTGACTTTCTATTTCCATCCTGTTGATTTATTTATGTCTCATGTTTGCTGTTGAAGTTTTTTTTTATTCTGTTATTCAGAACTGCATCTTTAGGGACGTAAACAGAATTAAGATTCTATTTTTGACACAAAGTTTGTGTTCAGACTGCCAAAAGGAACGTGTGTAGGACCCAGACACAGAGAGAAAGAATGGAGAACAAAAGAGTCAAAGGGACCATGAATTGAGACATCTGCCAGTCGAGGCTGAGTAGGCAATTCGGGTACATCATCACCGGCCGTGTTTCTGCCCGTCACTCTGTCAGTCTGTTTCTCGCATACATGCACAGGTACACACGCTTTGCTCTAGTTTCTTAGGATGTTACAGAATAGACAGGCACATGCCACACCGAGGGCTGTGAAGCATAAGACAGCTTCAGCTGAACACAACAGCAGCAGGACTCCAGAGACCAGGGCAAGGATGGATGCGAGTGATGAAGTGATAGAGGGTAAACACCTACAGTCCATACAAACAGAGAACATTCAGCACAGAGACACAATAGCTCTAGAAATACACAGAGAACTAGAAACAAGAGCAAGCCTCGTAAAAAGCATAAACTAAACTAAACTAAATGTCTATTCAAACAGTATAAATACTGTGTATCTCTCAGAGCTACAACTGCCACATTTCTAATATCTACACTCCTGAACCAGAGACAACATCAGAAGAGTCTAACCTGGACTAAGGAGAACAACAACTTGACTGTTATTCAGACCTCCAAAGTCTTCTTTTCATTTGTAAACCAGCTCCTAGAATCTGAGAGACACAGAATCCAAAGTGCCCAAAGTCCAGTGTGCAGTTTCTGCAGTCTGTGATGTTGCCATGTCTTCTGCAGGTGTTGGTCCACCAAGTCAATGCACCTGTCTACCAGCAGACCTTGGAGCATTTAATGCTTCCATCTGCTGACAAGCATTATGAAGATGCCCAGAAGCTGCCCACAGTGCCAACACTACTACTGACCATCATATTACTGTGCTTGCCTGACCAGATCACTCATGAGCTATCAGTCAAACATTAAAAACAAAAAAGGTTGAAATATGTTTATAGGTAATTATTTTTAAAAAACGGAACTAAATTATGAATAAAAATAAACTTTTTCACAATATTTACATTTTTGGATGTATAACTCTAAAGTTGGGATTGTTCAGGTTCCATATCTCTAGTTACCACTTATATTTATAAGATATATCCATAATTGATTAAATTATCCAGTTTTGTGAAACATCTGATAAAGCTAGGTTATGAGGGCAATGCGGCTAACAATAGCCCAGATAGCAAACAGTTGTATACCACTTACAGGCCAATAACGGCAATGGTGACTGTATTGTGGGCCAAAACTGGCCCAAATGTAGTAGTCATGTTTAAGGTTTGGCATAATATTTAACTCTGGGCCATATTTGGCCTAAATATAACATGTAAAATGTTTCTACTGTGACACAAAACTGGGCCAATTGTAGCCAGTCAACAGTATCATCCCTGAGTTATGGTTTAATTTGGGTTTAATTGAGGCTGTGTTCCTGGACCTGGATTCAGACAAAGTCTGTAGCACTATGTGAGCCAATGAAAGTAGTAAGTGTGGGTCAGAACTAGTCATTCCTTGCTATCAGGGCAGATTTTCCCATTACTGAGCAGGAAAAGCAGAGAAAATGTCTACTTAGAAACTCAGGACAGTCTTCTTAAGAAAGATGAATATACCAAAGTTAAGGACTTTAATAAGAAAAAGCTCTGTGCTGGAATAGTTTTACATGGCGAGGTTTTGTAAGTCATTACAGATGAGGTTGGTGATTTTAATGCAGTCTGTAGTTTTTACAAATCTGCTAAGTAATCATTTTGAGGTAAAATACCTTTTGCAGCCTTTTATAGCTCTATTAAAGCTGGATTACTTCTAGCAGAGGAAGTCTGGTGGTGTAATTTGACTGCCCAGCTTGTACAAGATAAACTATGTAATTTCCCCAAATTACCAGAGATAGCCTGGACTGAAACATCATAGCTGGAGGTTCATAAGAGCTCGTTATATACAGAACATGGAGCTCCTTCGGATATAGCAATCCAGTTTACATTGACAACACCTGCTAATAGACAAGATTAACTGCTAAAATAGGCACAGTTAACAGTTCTAATGGCCTAATGAGAAGAAAATGAAATACAATGAAAGTACAACCCCCAAAATTTGGGACAGTATGGAAAATGCATAAGAACATAGTTTGATTTTCATTTCATTTGTTAATTTACATCAATTTCTGCATTTCAGATGTGCACATAAAACATGTTGGAATGGGAGCATTTTCAGGCTATTAAAATGATGTGGTTTCAACTAGGTGATGTCAGCAGGTGATTGTAATCATGATTTGTTACTAAAGCAATGTTTGAGGAGAAAAGATGGACAGAGAATCACCAGTTTGTCAACAAATGTATGAGAAAGTTTAAATACAACGTTACCCAAACAAAGACTGGAAGGGACTTGGATACTCCTGCCTCTATGATGCATAATCTCATTAAACAATTCAAGCCATCTGGAAAAATTTCTGTGTTGTAAAGGGCACAAGCTTAAGCTAAAGACCTGCCCATAACCGAACATTTGCCCGTAGCAGTGGGCAGCCCTATCCACAGCACCCGGGGAGCAGTTTGATGTTAGGTGCCTTGCTCAAGGGCACTTCAGTCCATGGTATGGGGGTTGTGTCAGTACTATGGTCTGTTATGGTATGGAGGTTGTGTCAGTACTATGGTCTGTTATGGTATGGAGGTTGTGTCAGTACTATGGTCTGTTATGGTATGGGGGTTGTGTCAGTACTATGGTCTGTTATGGTATAGGGGTTGTGTCAGTACTATGGTCTGTTATGATATGGAGGTTGTGTCAGTACTATGGTCTGTTATGGTATGGGGGTTGTGTCAGTACTATGGTCTGTTATGATATGGGGGTCGTGTCAGTACTATGGTCTGTTATGGTATAGGGGTCGTGTCAGTACTATGGTCTGTTATGGTATAGGGGTCGTGTCAGTACTATGGTCTGTTATGGTATGGGGGTCGTGTCAGTACTATGGTCTTTTATGGTATAGGGGTTGTGTCAGTACTATGGTCTTTTATGGTATAGGGGTTGTGTTAGTACTATGGTCTGTTATGGTATGGAGGTTGTGTCAGTAATATGGTCTGTTATGATATGGAGGTTGTGTCAGTATTATGGTCTGTTATGGTATGGGGGTTGTGTCAGTACTATGGTCTGTTATGGTATGGGGGTTGTGTCAGTACTATGGTCTGTTATGGTATGGGGTTGTGTCAGTACTATGGTCTGTTATGGTATGGGGGTTGTGTCAGTACTATGGTCTGTTATGGTATGGAGGTTGTGTCAGTACTATGGTCTGTTATGGTATGGCGGTTGTGTCAGTACTATGGTCTGTTATGGTATGGAGGTTGTGTCAGTATTATGGTCTGTTATGGTATGGAGGTTGTCAGTACTATGGTCTGTTATGGTATGGAGGTTGTGTCAGTACTATGGTCTTTTATGGTATAGGGGTTGTGTTAGTTCTATGGTCTGTTATGGTATGGAGGTTGTGTCAGTAATATGGTCTGTTATGATATGGAGGTTGTGTCATTACTATGGTCTGTTATGATGTGGAGGTTGTGTCAGTACTATGGTCTGTTATGGTATAGGGGTTGTGTCAGTACTATGGTCTGTTATGGTATGGGGGTTGTGTTAGTACTATGGTCTGTTATGGTATGGGGTTGTGTCAGTACTATGGTCTGTTATGGTATGGGGGTTGTGTCAGTACTATGGTCTGTTATGATATGGAGGTTGTCAGTACTATGGTCTGTTATGGTATGGGGGTTGTGTCAGTAACAGGGTCTATTATGTCATTGGGGTTGTGTCAGTACCAGGGTCTGTCATGGTATGATGTTGTGTCAGTGTTCTTGCACACATTACAAAGACATGGCTTTGAAAGAAGAGGATAGCAGGACTGCCCTGGTCTGGTATCAAATCGAGGGTACTGAAAAAATGGTTGATCCTGCTTTTGTAGGATGTCTCTACTGTCCAGGAAGGTCTTTCTACTAGATTTTGGACCATTGCTGTGAGGACTTCATTTCATTCAGTCAGTGATGTCAGGAAGTTGGATGATCACCATCACCAACTCATTCCCAAAGTCAATTCAATGCCCATGCATGGCATTAGACATGGTTCATGTTTAGTCCAATTATATTGGCAGTACTTCTCTACAGAGACTAGACAAGCTGTGTGCATTGAAAAGTAGCTGAATGCATTCATTAGAAGGGGTGTCCACAAACTTTTGGACAGTGACAAACATAAGCAAAAGCCATGCTGTATCAAGCAGTTGTTGTATCATTACTATCATCTACCTGTGTCATTATTGCACAGTGTTATTTCCCCCATTAGGCTTTGGACAGGTTACATCAATGACTCTGCCATGCTAATCACTGCAGGCTAGCCTGCTGCCAGTATTGATCGGGGGAATAAATGAGCGAACACACAAACAGCAGAAACAAGCAGTTAATTCAGCCTCAGCCATGCCGGTGTTTTTCCGCTGGACCTGTTCTGCCTGTATGGATATGTGTGCACCACAAGGCATGTTGAAGCGTCTCATACAGTATTTCTCCTTTCAGTGTCACTCACTCACCTACTCACTCATCCCCTATAGCCACACGAATATGCGTGCCCACACACACCCACACACAGCCATACATATTTTCCTCCGTGCTCAATACCAAACTTCGTACAAAGTGCTCTTGTTCAGATTTGCCAGTTTTCCTCAGTTTGGCTGAGTTTGTTTGCCCTCTTGTGCTGCTTTTGACCATCTGTCTGAATAGGTGTTTACATTAAGAAAGCCAAAGAAGGAAGCAATTGTAGTCAACAAATTAACCACACATAAACCCGGCCTATGTTTCATACTGCTGATGCAAACTGTCAGCCTACCCGACAAAGGTCACACCGCCTGGTCCACAGCAGCCACAGCTCTGTACATTTCTGATTTCCATAGAGGATTCCTGCTTAATTTATACATCACACACTGGCCTGTTCAGCTATTGTGAAAGTGGCTTTTCTGATAATATTTTTTACTGTTTTGGTCTAATTTACAGACTTTATAAACTCCATTTATAATGTGCTTAACTGTCATGATGAACAGATGAATAGAAATGGTCCAGAATTACAACCATTTTAATTTAAACTGCTCTCATCCTGCAAAAACTGCCATTATAGAGAATGGATGGATGAATGGTTGGCAGAAGGATGGATGGATAAACGGTGAGGCAGATAGATGCATGGATGGATGGACAGACACATGACAGGATGGATGACAGGATGGATGAAAGGATGAATGAACAGATAGCCTGATAGATGAATTGGAGCATGGATGAATGAATGGAAGGATGAATGTATGGATGACTGGATGGATGGAAGTGTGGATGACAGATGAATAATGGCAATTTGTATAGATGGATGGTGGATGGGTGGATGGATGGATAGATGGATGAAAGGCTGGATGATGGATGATGACAAAACGGATGGATTATGGATAGATGGATGATGAATGGGTGGATGGACACATGACAGATGAATGGATGGGTGACAAAGGGATGGATGACAAGTTGGATGTCTGTACTGTACTGATGTAGACTGGGTGGATGGATGGTAAATGGATGGATAAAAAAAGGACGGATGAAGATATGAATAAATGAATGGAAACCAACACCATTTGCAGAATGGTAATTGTAAAACTGTAGTAGAACTTCTAAAAGTATCAGCTTTATCAGTGAGAGTACACAGTTCTCTGTGAGTACAAATTCCACTTCAAATCTACCTTTGCCCTATTTCATAAGCCCATCCGCACCAAACTCAGGCATCCACAACACGTCCCAGAGTCTAAACACACTCTGCTTACTCAGAGATAACACCAAAAACAATTTACAAAGTCGCAAAGCACAACAAAGAGTTATATTAACCATATAGCGCTGGCACAAACACCTTTCACCAACGACAGTTCAATAACACATTATTATAGACATCAAAACTGCAGCAGGTCCACTGACAGATCACCTGGTAACTGGTATTCATGCATTCTAAAATAAAACACTAGAAGCTATTAGTGTCAGAAAGCATGGAGCAGGGATGAGCCCAGATGCAGCTGGTCCACACAAAAAAAAACAGTTATATATGTGTTCCTACAAGCTTGACAATACAGTGATGGACAAGAATGGGGAAAAACAGGGCAGACTTTATGGGGAATGTAATTAGACAGACAACGGGACAGCAAGAGTGAATGATCTGACAGGACAGGTGCTGACACTAACAAGGCATGGTGACACGACAAGGGCGGGAACATATGGACAGAGGTAAGCAAACACAGAGCACAAGAGACAAAGGAAGCCAAACATAGGCATGACACAGCAGGACTGTGACAATTAGTGGACAGAATAACACTGGAATCTGAAATTGTTCTCCTTTTTGCCACACAGGACCCTCTTTCTTTGAAAATGTATAATTCTACATCAAAAAAGTACATATTTTTATCATTTAATTCAAAAAGTGAGATATTTCACATTCATTACACATAAAGTCACATATATTACACATTAGCTGGTCAATCAAGTATAATCAAGTGCAAGCTTTCTCAGATGTTTAACAAAACTGGATCATTTAAGTTAAAATTATGGATACATTGACTCTTCTCTGCCCTAGCACCAAGGTGGTGGAACAAATTCCCATCTGTTTGAAAAGCAGAGTCCCTCTGAGTCTTCAAATGTAGACTGAAGACTCATCTCTTTGTTGAACACTTAAGTGAGCACTAGTTTAAAACACTTGTATTCATTGTAATGCTCTCATATTGTATATAATTGTGTATCTTTCCTTCTTTATATGTATTAGTAATGATTTAGTTCTGACAGTGTTATTTTCTAATATTGTTGTGTATTTGACTTATGAAAATGGCAGTAGTTCAAAATATATTTAAAATATTCCTGTACTTGTTGCATAAGGTCAGTACGTTCAGTAGTCTTCATTCAAATAATGTGTAACGTCTGTTTAAGCAAGAGAGCAGTAGGAAACACTGTGCACGTGTGCAACAGGCTTGCAATAATGAGCTGCAGGGAACGCTTATGCTGGTCCTATGCTGGGAGCAGCCAATAAAAATTACAAATTTACATACACAAGCTTATGTGAATATTGCCACTGATAAACATCAGACATCTGTTAGCCACTGCTAGCAAGACATTACAATGAATTGTCGATAATTTAATCAAAGAATTAGATAATACACAGACAGTCATCTTACCTCAGTAAAATTTTATTTCTTTTATTCATGTCTGGAATGGAGTGTATTTAAATTCCTTTGGTCATAATAACCAAAGTAAAGGCAACAGAATATCACCGGTAAGTAAGCCCACCAGGGGATGCATCTCCTGCCGGGGGTGCCTCATTTGGCACAACACCAGATTATGCTTTTTGGAATTTCATTGATGATGTGCATTTGTGATTGAAATTCATTGAGCAAGTATGTTTGTGTGTTGTTTCACTAATGAGTGGGATGCTGCCCACAGAATTTTTTGTGCCCCACCTGACTTTCTATTCTAGAGACATCACTGAACCTGACCAATCCCCTCTTCACAGTCATACATATAAAAATAAAATATTGTAAAAATATATATAAATAAAATAATTTATTCATAATTTTAGTTCAAAGGCTCAAAAACTGTCATTTCATCCTTTTTTGTTTTAATATTGATTATTATGGGTTATGAGTTGAGTTGGCTGCACAGAATTATGATGGTCATTAGTAGTGTTTGCACTGTGGGAAGCTCCATAAATCATAAGTCAGCAGATGGAAGCATGAAGTGCTCTAAAATCTGGGCTGTGACAACTCAGACCACCACAGACTACAGAAACTGCACACTGGACTTCACTTCAGACACCTTGGATTCTGTGTCTTTCAGAATCTAGCAGCTGATATACAAATGGAAAGAGGGTTTTGGACCAGTCCTTGTTCTATTTAGTCCAGGTAAGACACTTCTGATGTTGTATCTGGTTCAGGAGTGTTGATATTAGGAATGTGGCAGTTGTAGCTCTGAGATATACACAGTATTTATACTGTTGGAATAGTCATTTACTCAAAACTCACAATCACATATTATCATCATTTGAGATATTGATCCCCTGCTGGATTATCTCTGCACTGCAACATAATTGTTTAAGTAAAAATTTTAAGTATAAGGTGTTTAAAAGGTTTGTGTTCTGTATTTTTTTTTGTTTGTTTAAACATGAGCAGTACATTCTGGATGTGTCAAATTTGAAGCAAAACTCATATATGTGTATATCTGTTTTTTCCAAATTAGTCTGATCACCAGCTTAATAGAATTAGAGCTTTTATTAGAGTTTATAGCTAATGCTTTTACGAATGCTACCATTCACACAACTAGAGAGAATTGCACTTGCAGAATGTGCACTTTCTTTATCCAGATAAATGAATGCAGCTCCCCACATCATTTCAGCAGAGCCTCATAATACTGCTGTAAGTCATGGACGAGCACTCGGCCAGCGCTAGCAGGCTGCTATGGGCTTGGCTATAAAACAAGTCCACAACATGCTGTTTGTGACATAAAACCACTATCACCAATTACTGAAGCATGATTGCATCTCTACAGGAGCTGTAGTATATGCACTTTAAACTGCACGGGGCTTGTGTTTACGAGATCCCTTTGAATCAAGCTCAGATTGCACCGCAGAAAATGCTGCAGCAAGAGAATCCAGTTGTAATTTTTAAAACTTGACCCTAGAAGCCAGACCACCACCATCTCCCTGACAGATTTCATTCTACATATAATTTATAAGCTCCCAGTGGAACGGCTTTCATACTGGCCTGCAGTGTTCTAAAGGATTTCAAGATGACGTTCATACAGCTGCCTCACAGCCTGGATATTTCCCGTGAATTAGCACAGAGGAAGGAATTATGGTTTAACAATGTTAACTTTTAACCATCATGATGTTCAAGTGTATTGTTCAGTACAGCAAGGTTTGTAAATAAAAACCACCAAACAAAATTATGATGCCACAAATTAAGTTACCACCGTTCTTGGGACATATCAAAATTCATGACACATTTTCATCTGTATCCTTTCTTACACAGACAAGAGTGTCAGTCTAGAACACAACAACCAAGGTTGTGAAACACTACAATACAGCACGACCATATGATTTCTTAATAAAAATGGAATAACTCTGAATGAGAAATTTTGCACGGACACTATGAGATCATAATGGAAACTAAAGAACTACAAAAAATTAAATAAATTCTGCAGGACACTAATGTCACAATAAAAACTAAATAATTCTGCAGGACACTGGTCTGATCTGTCGTAATGGAAGCTAAAGAACTATAATCTTTGCTGTCACTATAATGTCATAATAGAAGCTGAGAAACTTTAAATTAGAATCTCTGCAGAACACTGATATCATATTAGCAGGTAAAAAAATCTAAAATCTAAATTCTGCAAGACACTATAATGTCATAATAGAAGCTAAATAATTCTAAATTAGAATCTGTGGAGGACAATATGATGTCATAATGGAAGCTAAATTACTAAAAATTTGAATTTCAGCAGGACACTATGATGTCATAATAGAAGCTGAGGAACTCTAAATTAGAATCTCTGCAGGACTTTATGATGTCATAATAGAAGCTTGGGAGCTCTAAATTAGAATCTCTGCAGGACACTATGATGTCATAATAGAAGCTAAACAATTCTAAATTGAAACTGATGTCGTAGCAGAAGCTAAGTAACTTTAAAATATAAATTCTGCAAGACACTATAATGTCATAATAGATGCTCAATAACTCTAAAAAACAAATTCTGCAGGATACTATGTCATAATGGAAGCTCTCTAATGGAACAATTGATCATATCCACATGACCTTATTAAAAGCAGCATTTCTGCATCCTGACCCAATACTAAAATCCCAGAAAACAATGCATGATGATTTGTGTTGAACACAAATGAAGAACCCAGCTGGCAAATGGAGTTGCCTGGTTTGGTTTATTCATATTTCATTATGTTAAATCAAGGTGCTGATGTGTTTATAATCCATGCTAAGGCATCTGCTGTTCTTAAAACTAACTAGTATTCTTTTTAAACGTGCACTTATTGCCCTTATGTGTGCTTAGGAGTGTAAGACATTTGCACAGAATTGTATATTAATGCACATGTAGAGCCTGCAGATAGGTTACTGGTCATCTTGTATAAATACCTTGGACACTTTGTTCTCCACTAAAAATCTCTCTCTGCTCTTCCTAGAAGCAATCACGCCTCCCACCCACAATCACTCAGAGCCCCACAAACAGGATTTAAGCTGTGTCTCTTGCAGAGAGGCTCATCATTCGTATTGTTCTGCTGTGATTTGTTGTTATTTCCCTTCTCGTGTTTGTCCTGAGCCGCCATCTCTGTCCACTCTGGAAAATCTATGAGAAGTAAATGAATACTTCACTGGCCAGGCAGGATGTGAAGCGAATGCTAATTTTTCTCACTAGCTGTGTATGAGTGCATGTGTCTCTTTGTGAAGAACAACATCCTACAGAGGCCAAAGCTGACCTTTTGGTTGTTTAAGGTTAGATGTGAAGCCTTGTTCATATTAACATCTCAGGTGAACTAATCTGAAGTAGAAAGAAAGACCACATAGCCATTTAAACCTCCAGTGACCACGTAAGTCTCACTGTTTTGTGACATTGCCAACATACAAATGTTTTAAGATACGAGCTGCGACTCCGTCCGTATTTTTATTTGAGATCCGAGCGAAATTCCAAGATACGAGTGGCTGCTGCTAATTGGAGCAAAGGTCCAGTATGGGCAGCACAACACCTGCATCTCATTCTTTCTCACATGTTACCCTCAGAATCAAGTCCAATCTTGTGTGCTGTACTCAGTCTTGCATACTTTTTGAAAAAAAGTCGATTGTAAAAATGTTTTAAACTCTTAAACCTATTTAATTTTAATAACATACATACAGTAATTATGTCAAAAATTTGATTGTAAAAATGCTTTAAACTCTTAAATCTAGATCATTTTAATAACATACATACAGTAATTATGTTAAATACTGTTAATATTATTTCATGCAGACCTGTGATCGGCATATGCACGTGCCAGCCCTGAACATAGATTTGGAGGCTTGTGGCTAGTTCTGAGTGAAAACTGTTTTGTACTGAACTGCAAAAAATGAACCATGGCATCCCATTCTTCAGCCAGTTGCTGAATTTCTTGGCAGCAGTCAGATGCTGAAGTGAAAAATGGGAGAAGAGAGATTTTACTGTACAGTGTGCACTATGCATCTGTAATACACAGTACTGCACGCATCAAATTCCCTGCTAATTTAAAATGCTACAGCGAGAATTCACCAAAAATTATTTTACACTATTTATTGAAATCTGACATTGAAATATTTTTTATGCATTGGTAAAGTGTATATACTGTATGTGTGTCTTTTTGTCCATAATTTAGGATGGTTTGGGGATGTTTCACAGGGCTGGAATGGATTAAATCTATTTCAGTTATTTTAAATGAGAGAAATTTGTTTGACATATGAGACTTTCAAGCTCTGTTACAGAACAAATTAAACTCGTATCTCAAGGTACCACTGTACTGGACACAAAACAAGGGAAAAAATCACACTGCTGCTTCAGACTGCGTTAGAATAATACTGTACTTCTATTAAGTATCAGGTATTAGGTATTAGATATTTCTTAGGCAAATCTCATCTATGCATATCTTATTCACAAATTCACAAAACTGTATTTTACTCTATAGTTTGTACAGACATAAATACATAAATTAAATACAGTAGTTTACTGTACTTACTGATTTAGAGTATTTTACTGTAATTTGTTGACAGCTGTAGAGTTGTGTATGTATTAAAGAGATTTTATCTTAAAAAAAAACAACAGACATGTTAAAGTGTAAAAATGTAGAAATCTCTTCTATCAAACATTTCTGTTAAAGACAATGAAGAGTGTTTTTAGTTTATTTTATTGAGGATCAGTGAGGCTACAAAATTGTGATATTGTGACAATCCTACCAGATACATGATTTGTTCAAGGGGAGCTTGGACTTGGATTATTAAAGCTGGTTTATCTAAATTTGAAATTAATTGAACTGAATTATCATTGTAATAATAAAAGCAAAATAATTCTAAATTCAAATTTCTGCAGGCACTATGATGTCATTAAAAAAATAATAATAAAGAAATTCTGCAGGACATCATGAGGTCAAAATGGAAGTTAAAGAATTGCCCATTTGAATTTCTGCAGGACAATGATGTCATAATAGAAGCTAAATTGCTCTAAATATTAATTGTGCAGCATAGTGATCTGGTGGTCGGCACATTAAGCTCTCAGCACTG
>BRDA01085176.1:0-25382 GCA_036984385.1 Crenuchus spilurus
GTACTCTTATTGGTACTTGGTATCGGCAAGTACTTAAATGTAAGTACTTGTACTCGGTTTTAAAAAATGTGGTATCGGTGCATCCCTAATAATAATAATAATAATATAACTTATTTCTGTGACTCATTTCATTGACGTTAAGAGACACCGGATGCTTTACTGAACTGATGACAGATTCAGCTGGCACTGACGTACCTTAGCCCCTTCTGTGTATTTAATCCTGTCCAAATAGTGCTAAACAAGCCATCACACACCAGACCATGAGCATCATTCCTGTTACTACTGCAAATAGTGTTCTTAAACTAGGCCATCATTAAGGCATAGACATGGCTTTCTCATGACCATAATATTCTTTTTCCTTCTTCTTCCTGATTTCTTCTCCCCATAGTGCCAGACAGTTCCATCAGTCTGGAAGGTGACAGGTTCTATATGCCTCCTCCAGTGTGCGCAACGTCTGTCAAAGCATAATTTTAGACTTCCCACAATGCAAGAATACCCACTGGCAAGTGTCTCCGCGCACACAGATGAGAACACTGAGCACTCAACAGTGTTTGTGTTTCAGCTCTGAGAATGAGAAGGACCTCGATGTCCTCAGTTTGAACTAGGCCAGTTCGCTCTCTTGAGTTGACTCCTTTAGCAATATTTTGGTGGCCATTCACCAAAGGCTTGTGTTTGCATTTTTAATCAGTTTTGTGGAGCAGCTCTGTTTGGTAGCATGCAGTTCTGACTGTTTGGTAGGGAATATGAGGTACACAGTAAATTTGTCAGTGTTAAATCAACACCGTTAGAGTTAAATTAACTCTGAGGGTGTCAAAATGTAACACTCTCAGTGTTAATTTAACTCTAATAGTGTTGATTTAACACTGGCAGATTTACTGTGTATGTAGATTTGTATATGTGAGTTTGTATATGCAGATACAAACTTATGTTAGCAGTGCTTGTAACACTATACTTGGCAAGTCTCATCTGGAAGATCAGTCAAATGGCAAATACAACACATGTATGGCAAGACAAGGCGCTTATCAGTGGAGTCCAGAAGGGGGCTCACAAAAAGCTTGTGTGTGTGTGTGTGTGTGTGTAATGAAGAGCTGCTCTTCAGTTGATTGTGTGAATTTTTCAAATATAATACTTCTAGTAATTAATGGAGGGCCAGAAAAGTGTTTTGCTGTGAAACATGCCGTTCTAATGAAACCTACTGATTTAGAAAGTCATTCACAGGAAATCAGTTACATGAATACAATCTGATGCCCGAGACATTGTTTTTTAATATTTTTGAGTAGATTTTTTGTTACAATTGTATTTACGTATACTTTAAATACATTCATGAGCGAGAGGTACATGCAGGACATTACAAAGAATTTTAGTAGCTTTTTAAATTTCTCATTTTTTAAATAATTTATTAGGGACGCAAATGTTAGACCTTCCCCTCAGTCTTGTGTCCACGTGCTCTTTGTTTGTTTTGTTGTCTCCGCCCTTGTCACATCATGTCCTGTCTTGTAATTGCTACACATGTTAGTGCACAGCCCTGGCCCCTCATCACTGGTGTGATTGCGTTTGATATATATGTTCTCTCGTGTCTCACAGTCCTTGTTCGTCGTTGTATTGTCACCACGCTAATGTGTTGTTACTGTTGAGTCATGTTTTGTCACCATGTTCTTGTTTTGTTTTGGCTACTCGTGTTTGGTTGCTTATATCTACTCACCGCAGCCACAGCTTCAGTTTTGTGTGTTTTTTTTTTTAAATAAAGCCTCGCTTTGACGTACACATCCACCTCCTCCAACCCTTCCTTGTGACAGTCGTGACTGCAAAATTGGAATTAGCCAAGACTGGAATAGGCCAGATGTTGCTCCCAACATGGAACTGGGAGTCTGCCAGTTTATTCATTTTATTCTGGCAGACTTGTATTGCGGTTTTATGACAAAAGTACCATATGTGTCCTAGCATAATTACTCACAGCATGATTTATTATGCTAGGTAGCCACTTGATCTTACTTTTGGAGTAGCAGCATACTTGATTAATCTTGTTTAAAAACACTTTTTTTATATTTATTTATTTATTGCCCAATTTTCCCTTCAATGTAATGGTAGCCAATGGACCCACACATCCGCTAGGACTCTCCCAATCACTTGTAATGTCCCTGACTCTAGGTAGGTGAAGACTAGCACAGGCCTCCTCTGATGTATCCTCTTTTCGAACTGCTGTTGATGCATCATCACTGGACAAGCACAGGATCCCCAGTTCTGATGTATCAGCTGACAGATGCCTGAGCCAGTAGATAGTAGTAGTGATTGGGAGAGAGCACCATCTACCCATCCAGAGAGAGCACGACAAATTTTGCTCTCTCAGGCCCCGGCTGTAGGCTGACATAGTGTCAGTACCTTAATTCACTGAGCCACTCGGGCAACACTTTGCGTAAAATATTTTTAAATGCCAGCTTGTTTCATTAAAGAATAGGAAATAGTTTAAATGTGATGGTGTGATTCAAGTGTTGATTTTTTTTATCTTCTGATCTTGCTATAAAGAAATCAGAATTGAGTCAGCCTTAAAATTGAATGGTTGGCAAACCTCCATTACTAATTTGCTGTAGTGGATGGATTGATATATTGAGTACTGGCTGAATTCAGCAGTCTGGACCAGTTCATGGTGAAATTGAGCTGTTTGACTGGTTGGTAGATGAGAAGTTGTGTCTACAGAGTTCTTTTTCATGTGTATCCACTCTCAAAGCATGATATTTTAACATTTTTTGTATTGATTCAGTTTGCATCAATAATTTATTTGTAACAATTGAGTCTGACATTTAGCTCTCCATGGTCCCTGTTGTTTTTGTTGTAGTCTTGGTCAGAGTTGGGTTGACGTATGAGCAGCTCCGCGTGGGTTATTTGAGGTTATGAGTGCACCTGAGAGGAGCGGTGGTGTGTTGACTGCTTGCCTTAGGCAGTGGGATGGTTATTGATCAGATGGGCACTCTCTCCTTGACTGAGGCGTGCAGAGGCTGGGCTTTAGCCTGAGCCGCATTCCTGACTCCTTGCTTGACTGAGAGCGAGGGAGGGACGGAGAGAGAGACGGAGGGGGGCGGAGGAGAGGTGGGACCCAGAGGCTGGAAAAGGAAGTCATGTGCGTATGAAAGTGTGTCTTTCACTTCAGAGCATGCTCGCTGAGGCTTGCTTGGCTCCCCTGAACACCCAATCTCTAAATTTGAACCGGAGGGAGGCGAACTTTCTCCTGCAGACTTTTTTTTCTTTCTTTCTTTTTTTTTTTGGTCTCGATCTCTCACTGCATGTCTCCTTTTTACATCCTGCTGGGGGGGGAGGAGGAGGGATGGATAGTGGAATCATCTTTAATAAGAGACAGAAACGAAAGAAAAGAGGAAAAACAAAGCAAGTATCTGAAGATTTTTTTTGTCCCCCCCACCACATTGCTACAGAGAGCCGGGAGAGAGAAACTTCAGACCAGAAGGTGTGAAATTTGAGGAAGAAGGCAAAGCCGTAGCCTGCAGTTTTGGTCAGTATTTTTGGGCAATGGGGTTTAAAGGGCAAAGAAAATCTGCTCATTGTGTTGCACTGGACACATGCATTTTGTAAAGATGTTAATACTGCTGTTTACCTGCTGATGTGAGAGGTTAATAGGTTGGAAGTGTTGTAATGAGGTGGGTGGACACGTGGACATGCTGTGAACACTTGCACAGAGACCAGATTTTTAAGTAAAGTACTCCAGCTGTTCTATTGCCCTGGGCCATAACTTGTAGGATATGGCATTAAGGAGAAATAGCAGTCTGCATTTTTAAAAAAAAAGACAGTAGATATTTGACTTGAGCCTGGCCACGTGGGTGCGAGAAAAAGGTGCATTTTCAAATGCTTAGTAGAATTATTATTATTATTATTATTATTTATATTATTATTATTATTATTATTTATATTATTATTATTATTATTATTATTATTATTATTATTATTATTATTATTTATATTATTATTATTATTATTTATATTATTATTATTATTATTTATATTATTATTATTATTATTTATATTATTATTATTAATAATATTATTTATTTTCCCAGTTTATAATGGCTGTTATTATAGTGATAATTATAAAATTATTCTATTACATTGTTGAGATTTCGTAACATTTTCCTTTTTAATTTCTCAATGAGAGGATTTAATGAAACAAACAAACAAAAAAATAGAATTGTTACTATATGAAAATCTCAAAGACCAGTCTTGTGCATCGGTTTGAATATACAGTGCTGCATGAAATGATAAATAGCCATTTGTAAAATAGTATTTGTTATTTAAAAGTACTGTTGTGTGCCAGTGTAACACAGTATGAAAGTAAGTATTTGTTTAAAAATGAGCATTTCCCTGAAGTGCTATTGTAGGTTTTTAATGACAGTAGTTCTGTATGTAGTTTATTATTCAATTAAGGTAACATGGCTGTCAGTATCATGGTCGTTGTATTATTCAGTGCATGTTTGTTTGAAATAACTGAATCTAAAGACCTTGACTTTCAAAGACCACTGAGATCTCAGATGACCTGTGGCACAGGTCCTGTTATATACAGGGATGCACCAAATATTCAGCATCTGAAATTATTTGCCCAAAAATGACTTTTGGTGTTTGGCTGAATAAGTGAAAAGGCCATAGACAGGAACCAGAATGAGACTTTTACTCTTTGGCTCCTGTAGTAAAGCCAACTGCTCTAGGGTAATGCCCACTTTAACGTTGAAGTTTCCCAGCTTTTATTCATGTTAAAAATGTTCAGCCTTCAATAAATATTTTTTAAATTGCAGACTACTAGTTTTGTCTTTTTGGGGAAAAAAAGGTGAAAATACATTTAAACTATTTAATATATTCAGTGGTGAAAAAGTAGCAAACTTAATGAAAACCTTCACCAAAAAAACCCCAAAAAAAACAAAAACGTGTTTGGCCAAAAGTTTCCTTTTGTTCAGTTTCAGCCAAAGACTTTGAATCCAGTGCATCCCTAGTAAGTATAGATTGATTCTTTGCCTGCAGTCTTCTCATAGCAAGGACGTAAAGCGTTTTGAATTACGTTAGTAAGAGATCAAAACCTGTGTTTTACCACAGACTCAGACGAATGGCCTGAGGTGGATATTATCTTTTCATGACTGTGTATTACAGATGAAACCACATCTTGCACATACAACTCGGTGTGGCTGAAGGCAGAGCTTTATCAATAAGTGATTAAAGGATCTAATGGTGATCCTGGGGACCAGTCTTACATGTTATGGCATGGTATACTATCTCTAAGATTGCGTTTCCTGGGACTGCAGTCTAAACCATATTCTGTGTGCTGTTTTGTAATGCTTCTCAAGCCTAGCTGGTGGCGATTGTGTACTTTGGCTTTTCTTCTTTCCAGCAGGGACCGAGCATTTAAAATGTGTTTCTATTGCATTGGACAGCTGTTTGTTTGGTCACTACAACATACCAAACATACCTCACACCCCGATCTACTCCCATATTTTTATATTGAGAGAGACAGCTGAGAGACTACACTGCAAGAGAAGTTTGACAAGTCTCTCTTTCAGACCTATTTTTTAATATAATTGTATCATAAAGTAACCTTTTGAGTAGAACAATTATGTATTTCTTTACATGGCAGACTTGCACATTTGTCTCTTATATGGCTAGAAGGACAATGTCTGTGGTAGGTGTGAGAAAGCTGTTGAAATTATCTACAGTTCCATTGACAGACATTGAATGCAAAAGCTCAGTGTTTAATTAATGAATCTGTCTATTGAAGCTTAAGAGAGACTCACTAACCAGCTGCACGGGGCATTTTGGCCATACAGTAATGTATAGAAGCTCCCTGCTTATTTTCAGCCCATTCTTGAAGAAATAATAGATACGCAGAGTTCGGAGAGGTCAATTTCCTTTCGCTTTTGCGCCGTGGTCCCTACCCCCCGTTGACGATGCATACATCACGCTGTATGCGCCCATGTTTCCTAAAAGCCATGAACTTGTCAACTCCCTCGGGCTGCTCTGTCAGATTGTCAAAGACAAACACATTTTCACATTGTGTCCCAGGGCAAGAAGCTTTCAGACGCCCAAATAATTGCTATTGGCCTCCGCTGAATAAGGCAGTCTTATCTACAATGGCTGGAATAGAAGCATCAATCTCATAGCTCATTGTTTTTGCTCTGTTCCCCGGAGAGGAACACAAAGAACTCCAAGAAACAGATCTGAGATCAATGACCTAACTGAAGACTCCTACATCTCTACTGATCTCACAGTGACGGTACCTACAGCAGGGCTGAGTACAACCCTGACTGAGCTCTGACTGTAATCTAATCCCAGTTGATACAATTATGTAATACATACACAGTTTACGTCATTAAAAGTCCTTTTTGTTTGTTGTTCTTGCTTATTGGACCACATTCAATGGCGTCTACAAAGTTCACTGCTGTTGACTTCTCTTTGGTCATTGAAGCAATAGTGTTACAAACAAATAGACCCTGATCTCTTTAACTTGTTGAACGAAATGCCAACTCGTTTCTTTAAAATTTAAGTTGTTCCTTGAGAAGAACCTAGTAATTGGTAGAAGCAGTTGAGTGGTGATGTCGTCATACTGCGATGAGTTTAAAAAATGACCTGAGATTATTAGTTCACCCCAGGGACACGGCATTGACTCAAGAGTGTAGCTGTGATGTTAGTTCATTCCGTTTTGGGGCAAAATATGTCAAGTGGGTCAAAGCTTTTGTTTGGTCTAGAGGACCAGCGTCACTGCTTACACAGTTATCTCACTGACATCAGTCCGGTGTTTTGAATATGGGGTGATTGAGTTCAGTTGTTGTTAACGCAACGTTAGGAGCATTCAGTGTGAGAGCGCTGAGCCCTGTAGGAAGGCAGTACTTTCCTTTTGTAAAGAATGTAGCTGGTATTAGGCCCCGCAAGGAGCTTCCTTTCTCACACCAGCAGAATGATGTGCTTACACTGAAAAGCAATATTAGTTTTTACCTCTTTGTTCCCTTGCCACTCCCACCTGTCTCAGTGATTGATTAGAAGACTAAGCAGAAAGTTGGCAAAGTAGAATTTGATGAAAAATGAGTGTAACATTCAGTACTGCAGGGTCTGCTGAGAACAACTGACTTTGCTTATATCATGGGTATTATAATATTTCCAAATTTCTGGGTAGTTTAGTTAAGATGCAACATGAAATAATTCAGGATGGTTTGAATTGAAATGGGGATTTGTAGAGAAAATCTCCTCAAACTATTCTAAAACGATGAAAAATTGTAGTGGGGCAGCTGTGGCCTGGTGTTTAGGGATCTGGTCTTGTGACCGGAAGGCCGCCAGTTTGAACCCTGGACAGGTCATGAGCAAGGCACCTAACTGCCCCCTGGGTGCCATGGATAGGGCTGCCCACTGCTTCAAGCACGTTCTCACTAGAGCTGGGTGATTGATCAATCTCGATAATTATCACGATAGTACATTTTCTAACACTGTTATAGTTTTAAACATTTTTCTAAAAACATCAAACTAAATACATGAAATGTTAGTATTTAAAATATTAAAATGTTTACTGACAGAACATAATATTGTAGCATCCGGCTGGACGCGTTGAAAGGATGGACGAGAAAGACGTTTATTGTCGTCGCTTTATTGTTGAAACTTACAGTGATTGCTGTCGGCTGCAGCCGCTCCAAAATAACAACAGGCTAGAGAGCCAAGCTAACAGGCTAATGCTAGCACTCGTGCTGACACACACACACAGCGAGCCCCTCCTCCGTCTCCTTCTCACACAAACAGACGAGCACACAGCGACCTCGCGCTCTCTCGCCCGGCCAATCACACACTTGTCTAAACACAACAGTGCGTTTTGGCGGCGCGGGTGAGGAGGAGCTAACAAGCAGCAGTATTAGACTTCTGAACTCACTGTCAAGCTGCTTAGATGTGAAATGGAAACTAATGTTAATGCTTATTGAATTCTATTATCTCTGCTTATCATCGTCATCAAGGGAAAAATTATCGTGAAAAAAATTCACTAGTGTGTGTTTCACTGTACTGATGGGTTAAATGCAGAGGTCAAATTCCGTTGTGTGCAATCACATTGGCAAAACGTTTAATTTAATTTAGAATTTAACATTTAGATTTAGAGAAATTGATGGAATTCTCTATTAACCTGTTATTTACAAGTAAAGGCAGTGTGGGGAAATGGCCCAGGGTATTGTGCATATTATTGTGGTCCTTGAGCCTCTGAAACCTAATCTCACCTTGATTCTCATCATTTATTGCAAAAAAAACACCAATATTTTTGGTTAGTCTCCAATTACACTCTTCAGCTTTCTTTCCTAACTGTCTTCTACAAACTATGCTGTGGCGCAATTTATGATGCTGTACTGTGATACAAATTGTTCTTCGAATTAGATTGAATGCTATTTTTAAATGCGTTCATTTTTTATTTTTTGTTAGCGTGCAATTAAAATGATTGTGAAGACTGACTGTTAAAGTTCCATTTGAAAGGTTAAAAGTGAAAACTAATTAGAAGTCCTCCTCTTCCACCAGTCAAAGGCCACATTCAGTCTATACAACACCTATAGGCAGGGTGCGTTTACTCAGGAAGGTGAAGTATTTAAAACCTCACCCCTCTTACGCTTAAAGTAGTCTCTTTAAACACATTACATCTAATTAAGTTTCACCTTGTTGGTGAATGAATGCGTTCGCAACAGAATGCACTCTGCGGGCACTTAGTTGCCTTTCAATTATATTTTGATGACCGGTTAAACTTGATGGGAGTCGCAGTAATCACTGCCGACTCAGGTTCCCGCCAGGCTGCAGCTCAGACATATGGGTGGAATTGCTATTAGTCTATGTAATAGTGCCAGTGGCTGTCCTCGCTGTCTCTGTGGGGTGGAGAGAGTGGCTGATTCGCAGGTTGCCTCTTTATGGGGTAACACTGCTGGAGGAGGAGATTTATGGCAATGATAAAAGCTGTGCAGGCCAATAATGGTGGAGGTGGATGCTCTGAACCGTACTCACATCTCGCAGTCCTGCCTCGCCAATATACTGCAGTGTGAGAGAGAGATAAAAGAAGCAGCGACAGAAAGGAGGATCCTTAAATTATAGCCTGTAGTTTCGTAGATGTGTAGTGCTTGTCCATGTTACTGTCACAGATGGCCATTTTGAGAGTGATTACTACAGGCATATACAATCATATACGCTTGTTTTGGTCCTTCACAGTGATGTCCCCTGCCTGTAAGAGCCATTCTCTTCCCTTCCATCCACTGATAACATCAGCCATTCATCACTGTAGTATAGGGGAGCAAAGCCAGCTGTAATTCTGCCCTGTCAAGCCAGAGGAGAAGAAGGAGAGGGTAATAGCAAGAGAGCACAATAATGGCCTGACAGAGGGGAGATTGATGCAGCTTTTTGTGCTGTGTCCTAACAGACTAACAATGGTAAAAATCATACTGCATATCTCCACTTTTTATTTTCTTTGATGGTCAGAGACCTGTTTGCTCTGAAGATTCTTGGTTACACAGTGTACACAGCTCATGCACAATAGCACTTGTTACCCATTATCTATCCATGAATGAGTTTGTGGCATACGGATTCTCATTAACCAAGATTGCTGATTGTAGAATATCACATTTCCCAATAGGGCTGCCACAAACGATTATTTTATAGTCGACTAATCACCGACTATTTTTGTGATTAGTCGACTAATCGGATCATACATTAATTGAATGTAAAACATATGTTATTGCACTAGAATGCAGCAGTTATTATATAACCGTCATCAGATTTCAGCTATATGCTAACTAAAAATAAAAACAATTAAGATCATAGTTCATTAAACCTTTAATGAAATATGCAGCTTGTTGCAACAAACAATTATTTAACTGTTTAGCATAAAGTGTAAACATAGCACTGAAACGTAACGTTAGAAACGTTAGCATTAGCATTCCTATTCAAACACATGACTGTTATAACGTTACAGAAAACACATGAATGTGTTCTAAGGCTGATGAATCAAATCGTCATCACTAATGTTCACTTTTACAGCTATAAATATGAGTAAGCAGCAAGTTAACTCTCTGTTTACGCTCTGTTTAGCAGCTAACTAGCAATTTAGCTTACCGAGATAACGGTCCCTCTTCATCATTGTCACAATCAGGCACAACAGCTTCCTTTTCAGGTGCTCGTGCATCGCAGTTGTGCTGCCGTGGAAGGCACATTTTGCCTTGCAGATATTGCATTGCACACGTTTCTCTTTCATTTTCTTAAAATGATCTTGGCCTACTCTTTTGAGCTCCGTCGCGGGTACTCTTTTGAGCCTGTCTGTATATAATGTCCTGTGACGTCATCTACGGGCTACCCCGGTTATCACTACTGCGCATATGCGTCAAGGACAGAAAGGAAGACGCAGCAGTAAAAGGTGAGTACGCAGCAGTTTGGAGAGAAAACCAAAGTAAAAACAAAAACGACGCATCGACTATTAAATTAGTTGTCGACTATTTTAATAGTCGACATAATCGTGACTAGTCGACTAATCGTGGCAGCCCTATTTCCCAAACACCACAAATCCATCTTTTTTCTACCTTTTCTTACATTATTCCAATTTTCATATAGCTGCCAGGGCAATTTGTTGCATGTGCTGTTTCTCATGTTCTGAATTAATGAAGAGCACTATCCCTCTGTGCACAGCTGGAGCTGAGCGGTGCGATCAGAGCCCCTTTTGTGAATGCTAAGAGAGAGAGGAGTCAGGTCAGTGCAACTGTATTGCCCTCCCCCCTTTTCTCAATCCCCAGCAACAGGCCATCCAGCCCAGCACATCGACCCCTGATGAATGGGGTCAAACTGGGGGCTGCCTGCAGATTAGCCGGTGAGCCTGAGCAATAAACGATCTAATACGAGCAGCAGACTGAATTTTGTTTCAAGAACTGTGCCCTACAGTGGCCGGAGCCACATCCAAATGACTGTATTTTGTTCTGAAGATGCTTCTCAGTTCACGCAGTGTCATATCGTGAGATTGCCAAGAGCAAGATCAAGTATCTTCTCGAAGTTGACCTTGAAAGGAGGTTTCTGTCATTTTAAAGATTGTTAATACAGTTATGTCTTTATATTTTGTAAGTAAATCTTGTCTTGTACGCTATTATTGTCAGCTAGCTGGTCCGTGAAGAGGAATTCAAATTGTAAGCAATGTTTGATTAAAATGCATAAAGAACCTGAATGGAGCTGAACTTCAAACACAACAATATTGTCTCTCTATGAATAATTCCCGTGCTTATTTTCTTTTTAAAAAGGCTGAACAAATTTCAGTCAGAAGTGGGAAATCCTGTCTTGAGATTAGAAGTTGGTGGCAGGCACGCTTTGCTCTGTGTTTCCATCATCCTCTCGTTTGCGCCCGTCCCTCCTTCAGTTCCGTCATTTTTTCACGCCTATTCATATGTAGATGGGGGTCAGAAGATGAGGTGGTTCTCACGTTCAACTTGAAACTCTGGCCTTTGTGTGGCTGGAGCCTGGGCTGCAGCACTGAAGCCAGAAGTGAAATTAAAATCTGCTGAATGCCCCAGCGGGGAGGGGAGAAGAGAGGCGAGGGGAGGGCACGCAGCTGCTGATGTTGGATAAATGTGAGATGCCCACTGTGGCATTCCATGCCCTCCTGAGGGACCAGCCAAATGAGGCATTGCTCAGTCCCCTCTTTCATCTTAATACAGGCCCATTCCTCCATTAACAGTCAGTGCCCAGTGCATAGGCCTCTTCTGTACACTCTCATTTACCACATGGCTGTGGTGCGTTTTTCACAGCCTACATTTCAATGGTTTAATTTAATTACCTTGGAACTTAGTGGTTCCGTCAGTTGTTGCTGCCCTCCTCGTGAGGTATTCATGGAGAGAGCCCATCTTACACTCAGCGTAATTCATTATGTGTTATCGTAATTCAATGCTTTTAGTCATGTGATTTTTTGCGTGTATGGACTTCTACATGACGAGAAAGTAAAATGTAATTGCTTAAGCGAGGCCAGATGAGTTAGTCTTTTCAAAGCTATAAGCTTTGTGTTTTTCTGACCTCCCAGCACCTGTTCATCTCCAGATTATCAGTCATCTGTACAGTTCGGCTTCATATATAATTGGGAACAGTGGCAGCCGGTTCAGCTCTTATACCATTTCACAGCTGTGTCTTATGAAATAAAACAGATTGACAATTATGGGCAGTTTAGAGCAAATGTGTCATCATTGTGCAGTGTATAGGCACGTTTGTTATTCTGTTCTCCTGTAGCTGAAATAGGGAAATGTAGGTAAATGTCACAGTCAGCTGTATGAAGAGGGGATTAGTAATATACTAGTGGCACATGATCCACTTTTTCTTTTAACTTGAGCCATTGCAGATTTTCCCAGAAGAGCAGTGTACATCAGTCCTTTTTCCTCATTCTGTCTTGGTCATTGTCTCGGCTGTCCAGGTTGTGTTGTTTACATCTATGACCGAGAACGCTGGCATTTGTATAAAGGTTCTGAAATATGAAGTGATTAAGAAATATTTTCCAGACTCTGACCAGGCTCTTGGCCTGTGGTATTTAAGACTGTGGTATGAATACTGTCTTGTTAATCATCACCCCCAGAACCCTGGAATGTTGTGCAAAATCACTCCTCAGATACCATCTCCCAGTCTTAAAGCATGCCAAAAGGCTTAAAGCATGACCTTTAATGTAAAACCAAAGTGCTGTTATCATAGAACAGATAAAATAACTGGAAATTCAGAACTGCAGGTGTGTATGTTCACTCCCATGGTTTCCGTTTTAGGAAGGAACTGATTAAACAGGCAGCTTAAAAGAACGACTTAATGGTGTTGAACATTGTTGCACAGAAAGTGCTGTTGCTGATGCATTTCAGCATACTGTACATGTTGATTGTTTTGGTATATCCTACAAATCAGGTTTGACCATTAAGATTAGAGTACAGAATAGCATCATTCATTTACATAGTATTTTTATTTTTGGGGGGAATCATGATTAATCATAGTCAATTTTCTACATACTGACTTTACAAGCCATGTTCTAAAGCGTGTAGAACATGGGTATCCAGTAGAGCTGGGCGGTATGGCCAAAAATGTTATTACGATAAATTTTTCTATATTGATCAATCTCGATAATTAGCACGATATTAAATTTTCTAACATTGTCATAGTTTTAAACAACTTTATTAAAACATCAAACTAAATACATGAAATGTTACTATTAAAATATTAAAATGTTTATTGCCAGAACATAATATTGTAGCGTCTGGCTGGACGTGTTGAAAGGATGGACGAGAAAGACATTTACAGTCGTCGCTTTATTGTTGAAACTTACAGTGATTGCTGTCGGCTGCAGCCACTCCAAAATAACAACAGGCTAGAGAGCCAAGCTAACCGGCTAATGCTAGTATTTTGGCTGACACACACACAGAGCGAGCCCCCCTCCTTCCTACACAAATAGACGAGCACACAGCGACCTCACGCTCTCTCCCCCGGCCAATCACAGCTTGTCTTAAACACAACAGTGCATTTTGGCGAGCTAACAAACAACAGTATTACACGTCAGAACTCACTGTTAAGTTGCTTAGACGTGAAATGGAAACGAACATTAATGCTTATCAAATTCTGTTGTCCCGGTTTATCATCGTCATCAAGGAAAAACTTATTGTGGAAAAAAACTGATATCGTTTTATCGCCCAGCTCTAGTATCCAGTGTTAGCCACAAAGGGGTGAGTCTTAAACCAACTCATTAAACATCTGCGTTCAAATGTGCTCTGTTTGAAATTTAAAAAAAGACCTCTATCCACACTGGACATGAGTGTATACTCATGTTCTGCGTGTTTTAAAATGTGGTTTGTGGATATTATATGATTCTTTATGGTTCACCCAACAGAGCTTCAAATGGGACCCTGTCTGGGAAAATTCAGTGAAAGTCATTTTTTCAAATATGATTTATATACATATTTGGAAAGAGTACTGTTAAAGGAATCCTCAAACAAAGTGTCAGCCGAATATCTCTCATACTTTCAGAGATATAGCATTCAGAGACACAGAATACTGAAACTCAACTTTTTATTTGTGTCACAAGACATTAAATCATTAAAAATCGCTTAAAAATGAATCCAAACAAATCCAAATCTACCTGAAATGAAGACTGAAACATGACACCAGCTACAGTCGCTCTGTTTACATCAGCTGAAGACATCTGTCCTGCTCATGCTTGGTGGATGGATACATGAGCTCAAACACATTTCTACAGTGAAGTAGTTCAGGAGCTGAATGACACCCAATACGCTGGTGTACCTCCGCGGTAGAAGTAGTTCTACATCAGGGGTCACGGAAACCTGTTTTTCGGGTACAATCTGCAAATTCGGTGAATGGCTTCCTGCATAAAAACAACTTTTTTGGTGAGCTTAAGTTTTGTTTTTGATACAAACATGTACTACGACAGTCATTTGTGACTATTATTTTTCATTTACAGCAATAAAACCAAGCGGCTAATTTTTGTCGCTAATGCGAGTGACAGGCTGAACAACACGATATCTCAATGTTACCCAGCAACTTTGGCCTGGTTTTCCCAGATGGGGTCACAAATACTGTACAAATTAAAGCTCATAGTTGTTACTTCATTGTCATTCTTATGTAATGGAGATACAGAGTCAAAACCATAAAATAAACCATCTGGATGAGGCTTTAATCGGACATCATTGTGGTTTATCACCCTGTGGTTGTTCTAGCTGTACAGAGAACTACTTTACCTAGAACAAAATTGATAATGACTTACTCTTGGAATGCACCTTGACTTGCATGCATGCGCGTAATTATGACCCCCCCCCCAATAATCTTATCCAATCACTATAACCCCCCCAATAAAGTCACATACTTTCAATTTACAAAAACATCTTTCATGAATAACTTGTTAATTTTCTTTATTCATGATCAATTTTGGGTAAAATACTAGCATGTTGAATCATTTGGTAATGTAACCCCCCCTTTTCCCACAAAAACTTGGTATCACTCAACTGGCTTGGCTCCACCAAGCAGCAGCGCTCGCCGTTTGCAGGGTTGCCAGGTACGTGGTTTTCACGCCAAATTGGGCTTTTTTGAAAATCCAGTCGCGGTGAAAATTCAAGCGTGTCAGGCTGCGTTTTTTTGGGCTACTTTTAAAAACTACCGCGGCTGCCAAAAAACAACAAGAAAAGTAGGTATTGGAAGATTGAATGCAACAATACGAACGAGGAGAACATAACGACATAAAGAAGTCTGAAAAGGAGAGAGAGAGAGAGAGAGAGAGAGAGACAGACAGTTCCTTTTTTTTTTTTTTTTTGCTAATTATGTTACTATTAAATGTTCTTGACTGGGATGTAAAACTGTTATTAATAAATAATTTGATAATAAATCTCTTATAAACAAAATACTAAGTCGTACTCATAGTTGTTTTTCCATTTGCTTCAAACGTGTGACAGACATATTTTGGGCTAGTTCAAGCTTCTGAAGGGCGGGTTTTAGACTGACTTTGGACTGGATATTTTGCTGGACCTGGCAACCCTGACCGTTTGCTTGCTTGTGGGGGAAGTGGGTGTCGTAAGAAAAAATGAAAAGAGCACCAAAAAGTGGACAAAAAACATTTTTTCATTGTTGGTCGACAACACCGCCTTGTAAAAAGCGGAAAAATCAAAATGAGGTAAATGTATATGTATTGTTAGCTGATGATTGAATAACTATGCCGCTGTGTATCAGACACACTATGAATACCCGTTCAGGTATTTTAGCTAGCTCCGTTAGCTAGCTCCGCATTTCTTAATTGTTTAAGGTGCAGAGTAAATACAAAGAAAGTAAAATAAATACATAGTAAAAGCATTACAATGTATTTCTAATACGGTTAATCCAAAATCTCCTGAATCCTTTTAGAAAAGTAAATGATTAAATAAATAAATAAATAGGCAGACAGCTCAACCCCCCCAATGCTGGACCCAAAGTTATGCCGTTGCTTGCATGTGTCCCTGGACCTTAACATGTGTACTGGGGTTGTGACATTTTTTGGGGGAAAGTTTTGCACTTTGGCTCCTATTTATCTTGGATAAATTATGAAGAGTAGCTGGGTCAAAAATGTCCCAGAACGTTTATTTCACATCTAAAAAACAACATTGTTTGCCAAAATTAGTAGAAATGCAATTGATATAATCAGTATGAGCATGATGTGAGTTTTGAAAGCTGTAGTATCATCAGTCATCTGGTCGTTTGTAAACTGCTATATTTATGACCATACAACGCTAATTTTTATCACCAGTGTACGGCACTTGTTCTGCAAAATAACTATAAAGCCATCATCTCTAAGCATGACTAAGATGCATCCCCAACTGAATTATCTCCCACTTACACTCCTCAGATTCACAGACAGATGTGACACACTTGACAAGTCCTTAATAGCTCTCTTCTGTGCCTGGAGAGAGTGTGGATGCTGGGTTGCAGCGGCTGGCCTGTACCCACGGGATAAATATGGAAGTCATTATATAGCTGCACATAGTGTGTGTGTGTGTACCAAGAGGACTAGTATACACCATGCTTCAGCAGAACTTTCTTCTCTGCTCCTCATACAGTGTGCTGGGCCAGAGGGCCATGGCTGCTCCATTTGAGACAGTAATTTAATTTGCCAGCGCAAGGCGGGCCGACAGGGTGGTGTACGGTTCTCGAAGCGCTAATAGCTTCTGGGCAGGATGACTGGGCCTGATGGAGGAAGATTTATTTATTCTTTTTCTGGCCCCCCAGCCCCCAAAAGCTGGCCATGCTCCAATCATCACAGATCTTGTTTGTTTTGTCACGGGGCGTGATGGCTGAATGTGTCTCTGAGGGAGTTGAGGAATGACTGCAGCCCTCCCTGATGCAGGGCCCCTCCACAGCTGCTCTCAACACCACCCCAAACCACACCTCAGCTTCATTCCAACTTCACATACTGGCCTGCCATAACCTCTACACCGTGCTATTAAAAAGATACTGTTTTCATACATTAAATTTCCTTCCTTCCTTCCTTCCTTCCTTCCTTCCTTCCTTCCTTCCTTCCTTCCTTCCTTCCTTCCTTCCGTCCTTCCTTCCTTCCTTCCTTCCTTCCGTCCGTCCGTCCGTCCGTCCGTCCGTCCGTCCGTCCGTCCGTCCGTCCGTCCGTCCTTCCTTCCTTCCTTCCTTCCTTCCTTCCTTCCTTCCTTCCTTCCTTCCTTCCTTCCTTCCTTCCTTCCTTCCGTCCTTCCGTCCTTCCTTCCTTCCGTCCTTCAATTGTCGAATAACAAATACAAATTTGCTTATTGAACACAGCTAGCAGTAAGTGGTTATACATGTGTTTTAGGTCATTTTTATTATTATTAGCTGTAGGTTACTATACCCAACAATAGTAGCTGTGCTGAATACTTGAGTCCCTATCCAGGACTGATTCAGGGCTCATTGTGGAAAGGAGCTTACTACTAAATAGTTTTCAGACGAGAGAACTTGGCAATTGGCAGTACTCTTGTCTTCCTATTACTTGATACTCAGTTTAGCTTTTGCAAGGTTTTTTGCAGTCTAAAATGGTACAATACGTGTTTTTCAATCTTTTAGCGTAAGCATGCTTGAATCATTTTTTTGACCTTGCTCGGCATTACAAAACCGAATAATGTGACAAAATGAACCAATCAGGCAGTGTCAGAGGAAAATAGCTTTCATACACACTGCAGACTGCACCAGAGTTTGCTAGCTGTGATCCTTAGAACCCTGAATTCTGGAAAATAAGAGTGGACGACTCATAGGAACGAAAACAAACTTTCACACGCATCTAAACATTCTGAATTTTTCAGGCAAACGGCCCAGGGTCTTGAGAGGTGAAAACACCCAAAGTGAACCAATATTAAGAGCTCAGATGTGTGTATATTCAAATAACCAGGCTTATGCCTATTTTCACTAGGTGTTCTTCTATTTTAAGGCCCATGCCACTGGTAAAATATAATGTCTAGTGTACGTATTGATGTGTGGTCGGGTCTATAGCTGTCAGTCTGTATCAGGATGGAGTTTGATGTTTCTCTGTGTCTTGTCCTGTCGATCTCATTATCAGCATGTGCAGTAGTTTTCCAGTGCAGGCAGGCTGACAGCATCAGACAGGGAGAGTGAAGGAGCAGGGGAAGACAGAGAGAGGATGAGGCTGAGCCATTAATCTTTCTGGGCTATTTTATTTCACTGGGCAATACTCGTACTATCGCTAGTGTGACAGGTAATTATTTTAGTCTGAGTGCTGGTACCCTTCCTCTGCCAACTGCTTGCTCTCTCTCTCTCTCTCTCTTACTCTCTCTCTTACACTCTCTCTCTCTCTCTCTCTCTCTGTGTGTCTCTGTGCATCTCTCTCAGGACCCCCTTGCCAAATGACTTTCTGCTCAGCCGCCCCAGATAAGTGAGAGGAATGTGGGCCAGTGCATATAGCCGCTGGGCCATCGGCGTACCTCTACTCCTTCTCACTCTCTGTCCAGGGCAGCAAACCCTTCTGCTGGGTGTTTTATGACTTATTCTGGACAGTCAGTGTTTTTGTTTTTTGCAAGAGGGTATCTTTGTTCAGGGCTATTGCTCTTGTGCATGGAATAAGCTGAGAGTAAATCACCAGGCCAGTTTATACTACAAGTACCTCCTGCTTTACACACTCCTCCTATCTGGAGGTGTGAGTTTGGCCTGGTGCATTCTTAGAGAGAAGGAATGTTCCACATCTGTACCTCGTGTTATTGTTTGAAGTTAGACATTAGAGCAGTCCCCCATAAGAAGCACTACATTTGATATATATGGTAAGGTATGCTAGGCTGCCAGTTACATCAGCATTCTGTCGTTAAAAAAAAAGTATTTAATTTATACTGTGTGTAGTCACTATTTTTTTTTATGATACTTTTGTACAGTCTTGAATATCCTTTTGATGTTATTCAAGAAAAAATCATCTTTTTCAGCTTTGAGAGTACTTTTGTACTTGATCCTAAGTATATCAGTCAACAACCTGATTTTTTAAAGGGGAAATATTATGCAAAAGTCAGTTTTTGCATGTTTTTGTATTTCTAGCCTTTACTGCTTCTATAAACACTCTAAGCACAAAAAAAAACATCCATCCGTTTTCTGCGAGTTACTTCTATCATATGCTTGTATGAGCCATTTGGTATCTTCCTTTCTACGTCACAATAAGGAAATTTGCATGACCGGTCTGGCACCACCCCTCACTGGTCACCCGCCACCAGAGGCCCACCCACTAGATTAGTTGAAGATCTGACATTTTGGTCTGCTGTTTTTACAAGCACCGTGTATAGACGCACTGTTATGGCTACAGGCAAGTCACACATGAAGTGTTGAGTGAGAGAGTGAGTGAGAGAGATCCATCCATCCATGCATGCATGCATCCATCCAGTGTTGGAAAACTGCTGAGGATCCAAAAATATACGTTTGGATAGCGCTTCTGTGTTCTGTCATTTTCACGTGTGGTAAACTGTTCTGCTGAGAATTGGGTGGAGCGTGGCCAGCAACTGCTTATTTGCATAAAAGTGACGGAGCCCTTATACAGTTTATTCTGATAGGCACTGAAACTGGAAAGAATAGTGATGGTGAGATCTCTTTATGAGAGAGTGATTTTGCACAAAGAACTTTGTATAGAACATAGACCTATTCTAACCTGTTTAAAAAGAGGTTTAATATGTTATTTTGGTTAAATGTAGCCGAGTTATCCACTGAACGCTGTATATTTTGGTGGCTGTTGGGTGGTTTTCAATTAATATTTGAAAATAATGCAGACAGCCTCACTGCTGCAGGATGAGAGTACTATCTATTTTGGCATCTATATGACATATGGCACTAATAGAGGTTGGACTTCATATAGCCAGTAATGGTCCTCTTACACATGGCTTGATGGGCTTTGATACTAATCTTTCAGATTGAATTGGGATATCTCAGCTACATTTGTAAGATGCTGTATGCTGGTAGTTGCTTTGTTATAGAGACATGCAGCAGCAAGCGTGGGTTGAGTCCTGCCCCCCTGAGGCCCAGTCCTGCCACTGAGTGATGAGCTCTGAAAGCTGAATCAACAGGCCGGTATTTACGGAGGATAGAGCTGCGCCCTCAGATCTGAGAGCCTCCTCGTGTTTTGCAGATCATGTTTCCTTGTACACCGCAGACCCCAGCTCCCAGCACTTAAGTGGGGACAGGTGCGCTGTGCAGATGCGTTCTGACCACCGAGGACACGAACATCAGCTTTACCAAAGTAGAAGCAGCGGGTGGGATATATGACAATATTTTATCATTAATATAATAAATTGCAGCCATTTCTAAGCAAATCACGGATATGCTCTGTTTGTAAAGAACATCAAACAGCTGTTTGTATTATCCAGAAAATATAATTACTTCCAGTTAAGTGATTAGTTCTTATAGGCAAGTCTGGCCATTCGACAGTCCATCTTTGCCAAGACCCAGCACAGTTGTTCTAGGCAAAGACGACCAGGTTCCAGCCAGCGGATTGGCTCTTCATTGATGGGTGAGACTCCATATGAATTGGAAGCTTTCCTATTTGTTTTTCAATCAGTGACTGGTCTCTTTATATTACAATGTCTATGGATGAGTGTGTTTGCGGAAATGTTCAGTAAAAAAAATTGTCACACTCAACTCAGTAGTTTTAATAAATAATAATAATAATAATAATAATAATAATAATACATTTTATTTATAAATCACTTTACATTTCAAAGAAATCTCAAAGTGCTAGAGCATGAAAATAAATAAATAAATTAAAAAAAAATAATCATTAAGTAATAATAATAATAATAATAATACATTTTATTTGTACTTTACATTTCAGAGAAATCTCAAAGTGGTAGAGCATGAAAATAAATAAATAAATAAATAACAATATTTAAGTATTATTATTATTATTATTATTATTATTATTATTAATTAATAATTAATAAAAATAAAATAGATAAAAAAACAACCAGGATTACCAACATTACAAATTTCCTAGTAGGCCTTTTTGAATAAGAAAGTTTTTAGTTGTTTTTTAAAAGACTCCACGGTCTGTGGTTCCCTCAGGGAGTCTGGGAGGGCATTCCAGACTTTTTTTTAAAAACATCTCGTTATTTTTTTGCTGGTGCATTTAGTGTTATCCAGCAACTGAACCCAACATATGCGTTATGTTTTTGCCATTTTGCTCAAGTTTATGTAGAAGGCTGCTGGCTGTTGGCTTATTTTGGACTTCTGCTGGCTGTGTTCACCCTTTTCTGACTCCTGGCACTTGTCTTTGTTATGAGCTTGGCACTTCCTTCCCAGCATCTACCAACACCCCTCCCCAAGCTGGCCCCCAAACATGGCACTGCTCCAGATCCTGGTGCATCAGGAAGGACACGCTTGTCAAATCTTCCAGGGCGGAAAAAGAGCTGTCCTAGCAGAGGAGACTGCACAGTCTGTCTCTCTTTCTCTGAGTCACTGAAGGACAGCTTACGTGGGGCAGTTTCTGCAGCGATCGGCTGTCAGCCAAAGATTAGCGCGGAAACCAGGTGTGTGGCGAGTCGAGACTGGTGCTGGGATGTGGCAGAACCTGCCCAGATTAAAACGTGTCAGACTGGACCCTTCAGTGAAAGTGACTCCTCACCCAAGGCTGAAGAAAGGCTGCTCCGGCCCTGTCGCTGCCTGTTTAAAAAGATGCTAACTGAAGTGGATGGTAGCGAGGCGAGCTATGCCTGTGTATACATCTTTTTGTGATTTTTCCCTCACTCAAATCCAGAGGAGCTGAATGTTGTTAGATTGGCCCTGGCTTTTTCTAACATGTTTATTTCATCTCCCTCAATTATGTCTTGCATAGGAGGATGACTTTCTGAAGAGTCATTCAGTAACACAGTCCGGGCTTTTTACAAAGCACATTTTATTTACCTCTGTTCTGACTGACTGTCAAGGACTCACAACTGAAGAGAGCACATTTACATTGCCATCCTTTGAGTATCATAAGCTACTGAAGGTAAAGACATGAGAAGGAGAGAGTAAACGGTATGGACGGTGCCAGACGTGTTCTTTTGCTGTACTCAAGAGCAGCTTTTGTAGACTGGGTTATTGAAAAAATGAGGTAGATATGGAATATTGAATTCCTCTTATAAGCTGTCTTAAACAAGTTGCTGTTATGAATGTAGACTATGCCGGAGAATTGTATGGATGGTTTCTGTAGATGCCTTAAACAACTATCACCTGACCATGCCAATTCAGAGAAGTGAAGCTAACTTTTAAAACGAGTGCTTTCCTTATGCACACACATACATATATATACTTACATATACACCAAACTTTTGTGCAAGCCTGGACTAGTCAGTTAATTAATAAGTGCAGAAATGCAAAGTAAAGGGCACTCTGCTCTCACTTTCATTGATCTCATTGCGGTGACATTAAGAATGTGACTCTGAGTGCCTAACGCTGTGTGTGTGCTAGGTCGTGGTGTGTTTGCATTTGCACTGATGGAGATTATAGAGTCGCGTGTAAAACAAAACTATACCCTCTTTGAATTCTATGGTTTTACATATCAAGACATAATTTAAAAAATCGTCCTTGGCTGGTTTTAAAATGAGATAAACACCAACTAAACAGCAACGCACAATAGATTCCATCCTGTCATGATTTATTTAATAATAATTAAATAAATGGGGAGGCAGTGTGTGAAAAACTAAGTATACCCCATCCATCGATAGCTTGTAGAACCACCTTTAGCAGCAGTAACTTGAAGTAATCGTTTTCTGCATGACTATCAGTCTCTCACATCGTTCTAGAGGAATTTGGTCCCGTCTTCTTTGCGACGTTGCTTTAGTTCAGTGAGGTTCTGTTTCACATATGCTTCTAAATTTGCTGTTGTGATTGAGATCGTGACCCAGTTTTGGCCATTAGCTGCTTTAGCTGTTGAATAGATGGCCTCACTCTTTTTTCTTTTTAAATAATTTTATTTCTTTTATTGCCAATTTCATTCATTTCATTTATTAATGACCACACAATAAGTTGGTGGAATTTGCTTCTGGTAGAACGTTCTCTCAACTCTGTGTCAAAACCAACAACAATATATGGATACAAATACAATATACAGACAGATACAGACAGAAATTTCAATTCATACCCTGGTTTAGTGAGCGTACAGCAGTTGGGGAAAATATTTATTTATTTATTTTACCCCTTTTTTATCCCTTTCCCAATGTAGTAGTAGCCAATTAGCCCATCCCATCATATATGCCTCTCCTCATCACTTTTGTAATGTTCCTGACTCTAGGAGGGTGAAGACATGCACAAGCCTCCTCCATTGCGTGTGATGTGGCCACCACCTCTTTTTGAACTACCACTGATACACCGTCACTGGGGAGCCAACGTGCTCGGAGGAAAGCGCAGGATTCCCAGCTCCGAATGGACCAATCAGTAAAAAAATCAAAATTTTTGCTCTCTTGGGCCCTGGCTCTTGATGTCAAACAACATGACTGAGATTCGAACTGGCCTCATCTAGAACATTTTGATATACAGACGATTTGACCGTTGACTCAGTGACTCCAAGGTATCCAGGTGCTGTGAATAAAAATCAAGCCCAAATCATCACTCCACCACCACCATGCTTAACAGTTGGTGTAAGGTTTTTGTTCTTATATGCTGTTTGTTTTTGCCCAATGTGGCACTGTGCATTATGGCCAAACAGCTCCCATTTGGTGTGGTCTATCCAAAGGACTTTGTTCCAGAAGTCTTGTGGTTTATTTTTCGTTGCACACTTAAGCTGTACTGCCATGTTCTGCTTAGAGAGAAGAGGCTTTCAGCTGGCAGCCCTTCTGAATCAAGCCACATGTCTTTTTCTAATTGTACAGTCATGAAGTTGAGTATTTAACATGGTCACTGAAGCCTGTAGAGCCTGGAATGTAGGTTTGTTTGCTGTTTTTTGATGTTTCTCTTAACATTTCATGGTCTGTTCTTTGGGTGAATTTACTGGGACGTCCACTCCTGTGAAGATTGGCCACTGTCTTTAATGTTTTTCACTTGTAGAATGATGAACTTATAGTTTTGCAATGGCCTTCTAACTTTTCCCAGATTGATGGGCAGCAACAATTGCTTCTCTAAGGTTACTGCTGATGGCCTTCTGTTAATACACACCTGAAAACCAGCCAACATGTCTGCTTTTATAGAGGTGATCACACTTGCTGTTGAAATGTTAATCAAGTGCATTTGATTACCTGTACCTGACTGCTACTTACCCTTTTAATTCATGTGGAAACATTAAGGGTGTCCTTAATTCACACACTGCTTCTGCATTTTGGCCTAGTTTTTATTAAATACATAATGACATGATATAATTTGTCATGTGGTGCTGTTCATCTCAGGTTGTGTTTACCTAATTTTAAGACCTTCTAAGTAGCAGATTTTTTATAATTACGTTCTGATGCATAAAGCTATAGAATTCAAAGATGGTATACTGTATATGTATCAACTCCATTTCTGTAAATGTTTGGACACTTTATTTTAAAATACAATGAATCTGAAATCTGTCTTTTATTTAACAGGCAAAAGGACAAATAAAAGATTCAGTATTTTCAATGATTAACTTCATTCTATTTGTTAAATAAGCTTATGAACTAATTTAGAAATTGATGCCTGCAACACACTTCAAGTTGGGACAAACTTGAGGCAAAATAAGACCAAAAAGTACACATAACACTGTGTGTTAGCAAGTAACTGATAACAGGTGAGGTATAAAAGGAACATCAACCAAAGACTTTTTGGTCTTCAAGAAATGCAACCTGAAGCTGTATTGTACAGAGGAAGCTGTGTATTAATTTTGCGCAGAAATGCCGGCAATTTCTTTGCACCAAAGTAATCTGAGATGGACCGAAAGACAAATTCACCGTTTAACAAATTCACTGATTTCAGTTTTTCATGCATTTTTCAAAAGTGTCTGAACTTGCCTAGAATGGGGTTTATATACAGTACCAGTCAAAACGTGTTTCACGTTTCTTTCAGTGTTTTTTCAAGATTTAAAAATGGTCTGCATTGTAGATTAATACTAATGTCTACTATGAAGAATCATAGTAATTATTTAGTAACAAAACAGTGTTAAACCAGAATATGTTTATATTTTACATTCTTCACAGTAGGCACCTTTTGCTTAAATGACAGCTTCCCAATAGACGGAACCTTATCATAACCTTGTATCAACCATGCAAGAACTTGGAGAACGTTGTCAGAACATTGTCACAACGTGCCTGCTGGGTTTACACATCTTGGCATTTTCTCAGTCAGCTTTATGAGGTAGTAGGGCTGCCATGATTAGTCGACTAGTCACGATTAGGCCAAGTAAAAAAAAAAGAATTGATCATCCCCGCCCGACCCTCTAAAAAGCACTCGACCTTTTTTTTTTTTTTTTTTTTTTT
>BRDA01085185.1:0-18205 GCA_036984385.1 Crenuchus spilurus
ATATACTGTTGTGTGTACATGTTATTGACTAAATATGCGCTACAACGCGCTCAACTTTTGTTCAGAATCAGCTTCTTATCACTGGTAATGACGCGTCTTTGCTCTCACATTCCCGCAGCTTCACAGTGCTTTAAACAGGGTGGATGCTCAGCGTCCACAGAGTTCAATAGCGGAGCAAAGCGTGCAGCGAAATGAGATGAGTCATTGGATAAATGCCGGGCTTTGTCCTGCCCATCGGACGCTCAGCGTCTCTGGGGGTCTATGGGGCAGTGGGCTGACCTCGGCTGGCCCGGACGCTCAGCTTCTGCATGATGATTGGATGATCTGTCTGAGGCTGAATCTCTTTTTGATTGACAGCTAAATTTTTTTTTTCATTCTGTTCTGAGTTGAACCGAAGACTTTGCTAATCATCTTAGTGGCATTTTCTTTGTTAAAAACGACTAGCGACAAATCAAGCTTCTATTTCTGGTGGGTTTTTTTTGTAGCTGCTTGTGTTTGGAGACTGACTTCTATCACTCCTTCTGACTTCTATCAAAGTTTCTGGCCAGCGGGTGCTGAAGCACTCACAGGCGGACACACTTCACACTAGCCTCAAGCCAGTCCCAGCTAGCGAGCTAGTAGGTGTAAAGAGCTTCTCCTGTTTAAAGTGGCTCAAGTCTTACACCCGCAACACCATCAGGCAAGGTCGTTTAAGCAGCCTAGCTCTGCTGGCCATTGAGAGGACACTAGTCAAGTCCCTGGAAAAGACGCCTTGTTGGTACGACAGGATCACAGATCATTTTCTTGAAAAGGAATGGAGGGTAGAATTTACGTATAAATATACCAACACATTTTATGATGTAGCCCGAAATTGAGCTTCCCCTCCTTGAAAGACCAGCATCCGCCACTGACACTAAACAATACTATACTAAACTACACTATGGTATACTAGACTAAACAATACTATACTACACTATACTAAACTATGCTACACTATACTACACTAGATATCACTATGCTACAATATACTACTCTACACAACACTACTATACTACACTACACCGTTGTACACTACACTATACTACAGAACACTTAACCACACTGTACTACCCTATAGTATGCTACATTACACAATACTATATTACAATATACTAAACTACACTGCACGACACTGTACTATATTACACTATACTAAATTATGCTACACTACACTATACTACGCTATGCTATACTACACCACACAATAAAATACTACACTATACTTAACAACACTACGCTATACTAGATTATGCTACACTATACTACACTAGACTATGCTATACTACACTACAAAATACTATACTAAACTACACTATGCCATACTACACTATAAAATGCTATACAACACTATACAAAACTACGCTACGCTATACTACCTATAAAATACTATACCACACTTTACTAAACTACGCTATGCTATACTATACTAAACAATACTATACTAAACTATGCTATGGTATACTAGACTAAACAATAGTATACTACACTAAATAACACTATGCTACAATATACTATACTACACAACACTGCACTATACTACACTACACCATTGCACACTACACTATACTACAGAACACTTTACCACACTGTACCACCCTATAGTATGCTACACTACACAATAGTATACTACAATATACTAAACTACACTGCACGACACTGTACTATATTACACTATACTAAATTATGCTAAACTACACTGTGCTGTAGTAAACTATACTGTACTATACTAAACTATGCTACATTATACTACACCACACAAGACTGTACTATACTACACTACACTATTGTACACTACACTATACTACACAACACTTTACCACACTGTACTACCCTATACTATGCTACACTACACAATATTATATTACAATATACTAAACTACACTGCACGACACTGTACTATACTACACTATACTATAGTACACTACACTATACCACACTGTGCTACACTACACTATAGTAATATACACTATACTACACAAAACTACACTACACTGTACTATACTACACTATACTACACAACACTACACTGCACTGTATTGCAGTAAACTATACCATACTATACTAAACTATGCTACACTGTTCTATATTATACCAAAGACTTGTAGCTTCACTGGTGGCTAAATAAAATACTAGTTATACTGAGATTGTGGCATTGCAATATCTTGTTTCTACTAGAACCACTGTAAAGACATGAGGTTATAAGCTTTAGTGATAAGTTACTCTAAAGTGGAACATACTATAATATACTATATTATTTTATAATGTACTATACAGAAGACACAGGATTCACTGTTTGATAAACAAAATACTGGTTATATTGGTGTTGTAACTTTGATGCCTGGTTCATTAGCACCACTGTAATGAAATCTCAGTTGAGACGCTTTGGTAAGTTTCTCTAGAATGCAATATTTCACATCAAGATTTTCTGAATGACTTTGTTTATTTTTTAACCATTTAACTTTTGTAGAAATGCTGAAATGTTGGAATTCTTCTTTAATGATGTAAGACACTTCCCCAGAGCAGCCTCACAGCAGAGGACAGTCTGTGAAACAGTGCAGCTGCTGAAGGCTGATCTTTGCTCAGAAGGACATACGGACGTGTCCCAGCTTGCTTGGAGGTGTTTGTGATGGAATCATTTGGTGTATGCACAAAGTTTGACCTGTTCTGGAGAAAATTAGGAGGAAGTGTATTTTTGCTCCTCCAGTCTGCTCACCTCTGAAGCTGCCTGTCTGAACTCGCCACTCTGGAATGCATTCACTTTCTGCAAATGAATGGCTTTAGGGCTGAATGACACAGCGGGGCTTTTTAAAGGGAAAAATAACATAAAACATGCATAGGCTAACACACAGCATTCCTTACAGAGAGAGGGTTGTTTGAACAGGCTGAGCTTACCAACAAGAATCTGTGCTGCTCCAGACACTCGGTCTTCTCTGCTAGAAGTGTCATCACTTTTTAGCCAGTTTTGGTGTCACAACTTCAGTGGTCTGATACATATTCTGTAGAGTAACCTTTTAAATGGATAATTAACTCAAGGCCCAAAGTCTATAGCAAAAAGTACAGATCAGAACTGATGGACAGTGGGGTCGGTATCTGCAGAAATTGCTGGATTGGATGTCAGGGAGGAATAAAGAATTAATCTGATCCTCACATGGACGCTTCTGCACTAAAGTCACAGAGCATCACCAGCAAAATAAAACAACACTGAATCTTTTGTCTTCATAGTTTATAGTTTATTTTGGACACGGTTCAGGAATGAAGGAGCTGTTGGATGTTCAAGTCACGTCCAGTTTAGTGGGACGTTTATTACATTGTGACAACATGACCATGCGACTATACGATTCTATACTGCAGTACACTGCTACACTACAATATACTACTATTCTATACTCCATTACACAATATACAATATACTACACTAAACTGTAGTACACTAAAATACACTATACTATTTTATACTGCAATACACTACTACACTACAATATACTACTATACTATACTCCATTACACAATATACAATATACTACACTAAACTGTAGTACACTAAAATACACAATACTATTTTATACTGCAATACACTACTACACTACAATATACTACTATACTATACTCCGCTACACAATACACTATATTCCACTACAAAATACACTATACTACACTGTACTGCACTAAAATAGATTATATTATTCTATACTGCAATACAATACTACACTACAATATACTACTATTCTATACTCTGCTACACAAGACACTATACTCCACTACACCATACACTATACTCCACTACAAAATACACTATACTACACTATATTGCACTAAAATAGACTATATTATTCTATACGGCAGTACAATACTACACTACAATATACTACTATTTTGTACTCAACTACACAATACACTATACTCCACTACACAGTATACTACAATACACTGTACTACACTAAAATAAACTATACTAATCTATTCTGCAATACATAATACACAATACTACACTAAATAGACTATACGATTCTATACTACACACTATACTGCAGTTTACTACACCATAATAAAAAACCTGTACTACACTATAATAGACTATACTGTTTTATACTACACTACGCAATACACTATACTATACTGTACTACATTAAAATAGACTATACTATTTTATACTACAATACACTACTACATTACAATATACCACTATTCTATACTGCAAAACACACTACACTGTATTACACTACAATAGACTATACTATTCTATACTACACTACAAAATGTGCTATACTACACTGTACTACCCTACAATAGACTATACTATTCTATACTGCACTGTATTACACTACATAATAAACAAATAATAAACTACACTACACTAATTAATTATTAAACAAACCTGTACAACACTATAATAGACTATACTGTTCTATACTACACTACATAATGTGCTATACTACACTGTACTACACAATAGACTATACTATTCTTTACTACACACTATACTATATTACACTGCACTAATTATACTTAGGTACATTATACTAAACAAACGTACTACACTATAATAATCTATACTATTCTATACTACACTACACTACTACAATAGACTATACTATACTACACTGTCCTACACTATAATAAACTATACTATTCTATAATGCACTACACAATATAATACACTACATTGTACTACACTATATTAAACAGACCTGTGCTACACTACATCTACTACACTATTCTATACTGCACTACATAATGTGCTATACTACACTGTACTACACTACAATAGACTACACTATTCTATACTACACACTATACTATACTGCACTGTATTACACTACAATAAACAAACATGTACTACACTATAATAGACTATACTACACTGTACTACACAATAGACTATACTATTCTATACTACACACTATACTATTCTATACTACACTACACTACTACAATGGACTATACTATACTACACTCTCCTACATTATAAAGAACTATAATATTCTATAATGCACTACACAATATACTACACTACATTGTACTGCACTACAATATACTATATTGTACTACACAGCACTGTATTATGCAACAATGCACTATACTACACTACAATAGGTTATGCTACACTATTCTATACACTACACTGTAAAACACAATACATTATACTACACTATACTGTACTACACTACACTACAATACAATACACACTGCACTATAATATAATACAATATAATATAAATAACATTGTCATCTGTTTCAGCTCTGTTTCGTTTTGGATTTTTGTTTGTGGACAACAACAACAGGCCTCATATTAAATTTATTTTAAAGCTTATTACTTTGGAATCTGTTCTTCTGTCTCTGTGAGATCTGAGAATGTGAGGTTATCTGCAGGTTCTGTGGCGCCGAGCCCTGTGATCTTTCAGGAGTGTGTGAAAGGTGTGATGTGTTTGAGCATGTTCAAACACTCCATACATGCAGATACACACACACACACACACACACACACACAGACACACACACACACACACACAAACCTGTCTGTAATAACAGTACTAGCAGTGGGAAGACATGCACTGAGCATTTTACAGCCACCCCAAGCAATACTTGGCATTAAAAGCATCCTTTCATTTTTCCATTTATGGGCATATAGCTTTTTCCCACCATAAGAAGCCTCTTATGCCTTCAAGGTTGCTCAATAAAGGATGTAACTATATGTCATATAACATGTATTAATATGGAATCCCACTGATAAACTCTCTTAACATGTACAGTATATGTGATCATCTGCTCAAATGAGCTTTCTTTGAGGGCTAGTTTGCCTTACAACACACTGCATGTGTCCTTCCACAATGAATAGATTTTAAATTTGTCCTAAAACGTCATCAGATTCATAAAAGAAGACAAAAGAAAACCAAATCGAACAAAGTGAAACTAAAATATTAGACTTGGCCATGAATTTATGACTTGGCCATCCCAAAACATGAACTTTATCCTTCTTTAATCGTTCTTTGGGCTATTTGATGATATTTTCCTTTAGAATTTGTTTATATAATTCAGAATTCATTTGTTTGGGACTCAAACATCAATAAAGGACTGAAAACAAAAATCAACACTTATTGTAACTGAAGATGAGAAACACGATTTATCTGAAACAGAATCTTTAATCAGCAGCTCAGAATAGTCAGAAATGAACAAGTTGAATAGAAAGAAGAGGGTTTTAGTTTTCATATGACCTCCTTTTCCTCTAACAGGAAGGTTTCCAAATTCTTAATGTGTATCCACACAGACAGGCCCGAGCAAGCTCAGGCCACATTAACCCGAGGGGGAAAATGCAAGAGAAATATAATAAAATTCAACAAAGCAAAACATAAACAGCTGCAAGTTCCATCAGGCTCTTCTGCCACCCTCAGTACACCGAGGGAATTGAGGGTCGGTCTAGTGATTTTAATGGTAACCATTCACCAGAATTTCACCCATGTATGATGGCATCTGATGGTACTGCCACAGTAAAACCTTTTTTAGGACACTAACATGATGATAGTAAAATGTTACAACAATGATAATATAACTGTCTTTACTATAGTAATTAAAACTATTTTTTTTAAATAATACAACTAGTTTACCATAGTATTAAAACTAGTATTGCTGTAAAATTACAACTAGTTTTATCATAGTAATTAAAACAAGTTTTATCATAGTACTTAAAACTAGTTTTATCATAGTATTTAAAGCAAGTTTTATCATAGTAATTAAACCTATTTTAAAAATAATAACATAACTAGTTTACCATAGTATTAAAACTAGTATTGCTGTAAAATTACAATGTTTTATCATAGCAATTAAAGCTAGTTTTATCTTAGTAATTAAATCTAGTTTTGTCATAGTAATTAAAACTAGTTTTATCATAGTAATTAAAACTAGTTTTACCAAATGCAACTAGCTTTACCATAGTAATTAAAACTAGTTTTACCATGCTCATTAAAACTAGTTTTACCATAGTAATACAGTAGTAGTAGTATCCAAATTAAAAAAATTGATCTACCATTATGGTTTTTACCATGGTACGTTTTATGGTATTACTCTGATATATTTTTGGGGCTAAGGGCAAGAATGGACCTAAATTTGCTCATCATGACCACATTTACAGTATCAAGCTATTATTTTGAATATTTAGTTCAAGTATAATTACTACACTTAATCTGCTGTGATGTTAACCTGTATAAAAAACAGGTGGACTTTAATATATTTTAATCTCTATTATAATGTATACATTTTTAATCTCTCTCTCTCTCTCTCTCTCTCTCTCTCTCTCTCTCTCTCTCTCTCAGAACTTGAACTTATTATTAGAGAAAACAGAAAAGTCCATTAGAGGGCGACAAAACTCTTTCTCAAAATTCTTCTTTTCCCCCTTCACATTCATTTATTACCAGAAACAGTTTTAAAAGTAATTTTAGCATCAGATACTTAATTGACAATTAAAATAAATGTACTTAAATATTGCATTTCTCCTCTAAACAAACAGGCTGTGAACACTTAGCTCAACAGAAAATCTGCAGAAGTCTGCTGGGCTTTTCATGATGTTCTTCAGCCCAAAGGAGAGTCCAAAGTAAACTCCATCCAAATATACATACATGTTCTCTGATGTTTGTATGTTAAACCTGGAAAAACATTGAGTGTGTTTACATTCACTTCACAATCTGATAACTGCAGGAAATCTGATTTTGTCAGTAATCTGATGAACACGTTTACATGCACTTGAGGAATCAGATAAACTCCTGGTCTTTATTAGTCAGATGCACTACAACCAGCCAATAAACTCACAGAAGACGACATGACGTAAGCGTAATGTAAAACACAAATGGTTTTGTCTGAGATTTATTTATTTATGTATTTATTATTATTATTATTATTATTATTATTATTATTATTATTATTATTTTATTATTATTTATCAATTTTAATTATTTTTTAATTAAATTAAACATTGATACACTTTACCTGACAATATGAACATAGATCATCAGCGTTGCTCCAAAAGCATTTTGTTGACATCTTGCGGATGCTGCATTAAACTCTGTACCGTAGGGTATTTCATGCATGCCAGGGAAATCAGAACATGATCCAATATACCTGCACTCCAAAATCAGAATAGTGGCCCCAAGTGGCTCAGCAGGCTAAGACGCTGACACTATGATCAGAGGATTGTGACTTTGAATCCCAGTCATGCTGTTTGCCATCAACAGTCGGGGCCCAGAGACCAAAAATTAGCAGTGCTCTCTTTGGGCAGGTAGATGGCGCTGTTACTCTCACTATCACTCACACATTGTAATGTCCGCTGGCTCAGACATCTACTCATTGATCCAATCAGAAGTGGGAATCCTGCGATTTCCTCCGAGCGCGTTGGCTCCCCAGTGACGGTGTATCAGTGGTAGTTAGAAAAGAGGCGGTGGCTACATCACACGCAACGGAGGAGGCTTGTGCTCGTCTTCACCCTCCTGTCACGGACATTGCAAAGTGATGAAGAGAGCCTCCTAGTGGATGGGATGGGCTAAGTGGGTACTACTACTACATTGGGAAGGGGATAAAAATTGGCAAAAAAAAAGAAATATTGGGAACATTTAGGCCACAACTGCTTCCAGTTTAAACTAAAATCATTAGAAACATTTAAAGCTCTGGACAGATCCAGATCCAGACAATAACACTGCAGTCCATCATTATGGTGAGTTTTCTGAGGCCTTATAGCAGAGACATGACTCACATCAGATTTCAGCTCCTTGTTGTGTTCAGTGGGTGTTCATGTTGATATTTCTGAATTAAACATTGCAGGCACAAAAATACCAGCTTACACAGTTTTACAGCTCAGAAAAGTGCATGAAAAGTCAGCCATGCTGCTGAATAATCCATCGTGAAGTCTGTTTATGTACAGCGCTGTGGGGATTGTATCCCCAGTGTTGTTTTAGGCTGTTTTTAGTTTGTGAGCTGATGTGGATGTGTGGAGAGTAAAGTCTGTGTGGAGGCTGGGTCTTAAAGGGAAGCACAGTCTGTATCTCCCCATATAATGTATGCCATTTCAGATACTTGGAGGTCATCTTGAATGCCGCCATCTTGGATTCACTTTCGGTTTTACACATGGGATGGTAGGTGTGTGACACATCAAACTGGTCGAGAATTCCACCCAAAAAAGAGCGGTGTGCTTCATTTCAACTTAACTTTATACATAACATAACATGTCTGTGATGGCCCCGAGTGGCTCAGCGGGCAAAGACTCTACCACTATGACCAGAGGGTCGCGAGTTCGAATAACGGTCATATTGTTTGCCATCAACAGCCGGGGCCTAAGAGAGCAAAAATTGGCAGTGCTCTCTCTGGGCGGGTAGATGGCGCTCTCTCTCTCTCCCTATCACGTTCACATTGCAATGTCTGCTGGCTCAGGCGTCTACTGATTGGTCCAATCAGAGCTGGGAATCCTGCGCTTTCCTCCGAGCGCTTTAGGCTCTCCAGTGACGGTGTATCAGCGGTGGTTCGAAAAGAAGTGGTGGCTGCATCACACGCAGCGGAGGAGGCTTGTGCTTGCCTGCACCCTCCTAGAGTCAGGGACAGTGCAAAGTGATGGGGAGAGCCCTAACAGAGGGGATGGGCTAATTGGCTACCACTACATTGGGAAGGGGATAAAAATGGGCAAAAACCTAGAAATAAATTATACTAAAATCATGTCTGTACAGGCAGTGTGAAGGATGGTGTTGTCAGAGATTTTGGTGTAGGGGTTCCTGACTGAACCTTGTTGGATTTCTGTTTGTAAGGTCATGTCAAGGCACTTGTTTACTTTATGAAGATACAAAATATTGTTCATCTTCAGGCTCATTTGTACTCTTTTTGTACTCAATTGTACTCAATTGTAACCATCACTGCCCACATGTCTTACATTGGCATGGATGTTAAGCAATACATCCACTAGAGGGCAGCTCAGAGTCAAATGTTTCTGATGGCACCAAACAAAGCCTTGGTAGAGGAGGTGATCATGTTTCGCTTGAACCGTTGCTCCCACCTTTTCCAGTGTCCATGTTTGTATGTGTGGGCGACACGGTGGCTTACTGGTTAACACGTCTGCCTCTCAGCACTGAGGTTTTGGGTTCAAGTCCCCATCTGGCTGGAGTTTCGATGTTCTCCTGGTGTTTGCGGGGGCTTCCTCCCACAGTCCAAAAACATGGCTGCTCCCAACGACCCTGATGTGTGTGAATGAATGTGTGTGTATGAATGTATTTGCCCAGATATGGTTTGGCACCTGGGTGATGCCCCTAATGCAGCCCTCCATTTGGACGATCGCTTCCGGTTGAGAGTACAGTGTGATGCTTCTCACCGGTGTGTGAGGTTGAGTTCTAAGTGTAAAATGACTGTGTTCATCGTAAAAGCAAGAAATGGCCCAATTACAGCCACCCCTGAGTTATAGTTTAATTTGGGCTACGTTCTGGCACCCAGAGTCTTCACTGTCATTCCACTGCAGTATTTGGGTCAATAAAAAGCATCACTTTTGGTTTGGGCCATTACTCGTTTAATATCAGGGCACTCATTAAGATTTTTGAGTGAAGCACTTGATACAATGACTCACTGGGATGATATGATTTGCACAAAAAAGTTTTCCTCCATCATTAATTGTGAAGATGGATGTGCTAATGAATAGCACTCCATTTACAGATCACTAATTGAAAAATGAGAAGAGGCTCTTTGGCATTAGAGGCTGCTAATTAGAGGAGGAAATTGGATGGAAATTTCCATTAAGAAGCTGAGCTGGGGTACAATTTTGGATTATCGACTCTGCTGGAGCGAGTGAGAAAGGAGAACAGAAGTGGACTTGAACACGACCAAATAGGTCAAGGATAAACATCCAGCGTGCACCACGGCTTTTCCCATGATGCTCCACTGTGGAGTAAGGGTGAGGAAAGGTATCTTGGCTAAACGTTGCTTTTTGCTTTGAGGATGGGAAAAATGAAGATGTCAGTGGTGATAAATCGGTGCAGTAGTGGAGACTTGCTACCAATCTGTTATACTGTCAGTGTGTGTGTGTGTGTGTGCGTGTGTGTGTGTGTGCGTGTACAAGTACTACCATGGATCTGGGCCAGCCCTTGAGCAGAGTGTGTAACATAACATACAGTGTGGCTATTAGAGAACCCTGAAAATAACCACAGTCCCGCAAATTCAGCTACACTGCACATACCACTGCATTTGAAACACATACCTTGTATCTCCACTCATTGTCCATTTTATCAGCTCTACTGACCATGTAGATGCACTTTCTAGTTCTTTTTTATTATTATTATATATATATATATATATATATATATATATATATTTACATTTTTTAAAACATTTTCTCCTTTTCCCAATGTGGTAGTAGTAGCCAATTAGCCCATCCCATCCACTAGGGGGCTCTCTCCATCACAGCACAAGCCTCCTCCGCTGTGTGTGATGCAGCCACCACCTCTTTTTGAACTACCGCTGATACACCGTCACTGGAGAGCCAACGTGCTCGGAGGAAAGCGCAGGATTCCCAGCTCCAAATGGACCAATCAGTAGACGCCTGAGCCAGCGGACATTGCAATGTGAGAGTGATAGAGAGTGAGAGCGCCATCTACCTGCCCAGAGAGAGCACTGCCAATTTGCTTTCTTGGGCCCCGGCTGTTGATGGCAAACAGCATGACCGGGATTCAAACTCGCGATCCTCTGGTCATAGTGTCAGTGTCTTAGCCTGCTGAGCCTCATCTGAGAACTCGGGGTTCTGGGCTTTCTAGTTATATGATATAAGTGCATGTACTTTGTATATGCACTCACTGAAATGTCCAGAGCAGGGATATGTAATCGCTAGTGTTGGCAAACACTGGCATGAGTGATATGTTATATGCCACCATTTTTGGCTAGATGTGGTCCAGTTAGCAGAATGTGCTGCATTAGTTTAATATGTAAATATCTACATAAGTGTGATTTGGGTAGAAATGTCCATATGAACCCTTTATGATATTTTTGAGTTAGATTCACATACACTGATCAGCCATAACATTAAAACCACCTCTTTGTATTTACACTCATTGTCCATTTTAGCTCCACTTAGCATACAGGTGCACTGTATGTATTACAGACTTTTTCTCTCTTTCACTCTGTTTTTCAATCATCAGGACCCCCCCACAGAGCAGGTATTACTTGGGTGGTGACACTGATGTGGTGGTGGTGTGTTAGTGTGTGTTAGAGTGGAGACACAGCAGAGCTGCTGATGTTTTTAAACACCTCAGTGTCACTGCTGGAGTGAGAATAGTGCACCAACCAGCCAACAGCATCAGGACCAGAGGACCAACACACACTGTGCTGAGCTGCTGTCTCTGACTTTACATCTACAAACTCCAGCAGCTCACACACTAACACACCACCACCACATCAGTGTCACTGCAGTGCTGGGAATGATCCTCCATCCAAATAACAGCTGCTCTGTGGGGGTCCTGACCATTGAAGAACAGGGTGAAAGGAGGCTAACAGAGTACACAGAGAGTGTAAATACAAGGTGTGTACCTAATGAAGTGGCCAGTGAGTGTAATGTTATTTGACTTTATTGAAATATTAGTGTTTGTGTAGTATAAACACTCAGGAAGAGATAAATGGATTTTAAATCTGTTTTGATGTCTAATCTGGATTAACAGGTAGAGTGTGGACATGCGTGTGTGTGTGAGAGATATGAAGTCTCTAATCCTCCCTCAGACACTGTAGCCCATTACAGCCCATCGTTTCTCAGGTCTTTGAGGAAATTGAAGCAGCGTGGCTCTGAGCGATGGCCTGTGGATGTCCTCTGTGTGATATAAAGCCAAAGGTCATGTGTTCTGCCTCTCTCAGAGTTTATAAAGAAGATGACCCGCACCTCGGCCAGCCGCTTTCATCACACAGCGGCTTATTGAGAGCAGAATTACAGTCCCTATCTGTCACCCTCAGCAGCGGCTGCACCGCTGACGAATTATCTCATTTCCCCACACTGACCGCTCAGCAGCGTGATGAGGGACAAACCTCAGCTGCTCTGACAGCCAGCCGGCTTCAGAATCTGTCTCATGTCCGGGCCAGCGGTGTCTGTATCATTTCATTTTCTCCTTCTTTCTGTCACCAGCAAAGTAGATATTATAGAGTCATCTGTATTACTCTGTATGATCAGTCGTCATCTTCAGGTGCCCTGAGATAACAGGCAATATTCAATAATACAGGATCTCTTGTTGCTTCTATATATATAACTTTAATACTAATGTAGACCTGGTGATGAGATTTGGATTAAATACCTGAGTGAAAAGGACTGAAATGTGTGCAGTGCAGGTGGACGGGTGACTAGTTCTGATGACTAATATCCGCGGCTGTAGGAGTAGAAGCCGGCGCCCTTCCAGCCGTCACTGCAGTGAGACATTAAAGTCATGGACACATCACTGGATGTTGAATATTTCACCTTGTGAACCATACATCAGTGCACAGTACAGGAGGAAGTGTTCATGGTGTGAATGTATCGGATAATAAACTCCGTTCTGAAGGAGCAACAGGAATTTCTGAAACAGTTTGGAATTAACAGGGTTGCTGGAAGATGACCTTCATTAGCATCAAAGTTTGGGTACAAATGCGATGAATAAACAACACAAAAATTTGCATGCATTACATGATTAAAGGGCCTATGATATGATGTTTTCCTCAACCTATTTGCAATTCAGACAGAAATACTACTTATAAATCAATGTAAATGGGCGGGGCTTAACTGGTGTATGTTAATACATGTAAAAAAAAAAACAAAAAAAAAAACTGGACAGTTTATCAGAAACAGCTGGACGCTTGATCAGATTAAACAGGATGTTTTTTTATTGTACTTTTAAAACTGATATATGCAAATAACCTTGGTTCTGATTGGCTGATCTGATTGGTTAAGCCTTCACAATCTCTGACTCTCATACAGCAGATATGTGGTGGAGGGGCAAGAGAAGGAACATTTATTAAGGCTGTTTATGCATTCAGATGGTACTTTGAGGTGTCATGGTATATTATATATACAACAATTTGCTAACAGTGAAGCAGTGGTGCATTTCTATTAACTCAGCATATATATATATATATAAATGAAGTTTTGATATAACAGTTGGAGGGTACAGATGCTAACAGAGGTCAATACTCAGTCAGAGCATGTCTGAGAAAGCTTCTAGCCGATTTATGACTGACCTTTAAGGGATTAGCAGCATGTTATGACCCTCGCTGCTCTCTCTCTCTCTCTCTCTCTCTCTCTCTCTCTCTCTCTCTCTCTCTCTCTCTCTCTCTCTCTCTCTCTCTCTCTCTCTCCCCCCCTCTCTCTCACACACACACACTACATACTACAGCAAGTGTGGCTACTGAACACTGCACTAACACATTTGTATTCACTTGCACTGTTTGTGCTTCATTGTTTTGGCCGCTGGCCAGGCTCTTGTTGTGCAGGTCCAGGCCGGACGTGTGTGCGTGTGTGTGTGTGTGTGTGTGTATAGAAATTACAGAGAATAAACACAGTCGGCTGAAACGCTGCACAATATGGCACTCAGGCTGGTTTCATTACACTTTTGGCTGAGGGCCCCGTCCCCCCTGTTGGTCAGACCGGATCTCAGCTCCTGTGGATAAAACCCCTGAAGCCCTGCCTGGCTTTGGATGCTCCAGACCGATTTACACAGTACTGCGCAAAAGTTTTAGGATGCTGCCGAGTTCATAATTTTATTAATAAAATATTACTTTATTTTTTATTTATTTTAATACACTTTTTTTTACACTTTTTTAATTTCTATATTTTTAATACACTTATTTTTTATTTAGGCACTTTTTATTTTACTTAATTGACTTTTTAATTAATTGCATCTATAAAAGCCTGAATGCATCATGATATCACAATGCACTGTTCATCCTGCAGCAGTTTAGCTCCGCCCCTTTCAGACTGAAGTTATAAGGAGTGTTTCAGTATGGATATCGCTTTGAATGAGGCAGCATACAATACAACCAATCAGAACAGAGATCATTTACATCATTTACTACCACCTGAGCAACAGGATGGGGACCAGCCTGGTGGTGGTTGGGAGGAAGAAGGGCAACAGCACAAGCAAGATGTTTTACGAGAAGTCTCCTGAGACATCAAAGAGCAACAGCTGAGAAATAAAACTGAGCACTGGCTTCACACAGACTCTTCTCCGCTGTTTAAAGAGTGTTCTGCCTTTTGAAAAGGGGCCGATTGTAGACTAGCGCTGACCTCCAGCTGTTTGATGAGTATGATCTGTACTAAACATGGATTCCTGGCTAGTGCTGCATTTTTGGGGAATTTTTAGCACAACTAATCCAGCAATTAATCTGTCCAGGAGTTAACGTGTGGACGCTTTGAATAAACACGTGGTGTTGACTCAGTCACAGTGAACTGGGGCATAAAATAACATCAGATCTGTCCCTTCCAGGACCTGAAACATGGCCTGTGCAGACGTTACAGCACATTTAACATTGCATGTGTTATTTTAAAATGTGTTGAATTCAGTAAACAAATAGAAACTGTGCTCTAAACTGTGCAGAACGTGTTAGTATTATATGACCAGGGGTGCACTAACTTTTGCACACGTCTGTATGTGATGTGATCATGGTTTTCTTGACCATCTGCTTTGTCAATAAATGTTTGTAAAAACTCAAAATATCATTAGAATGATGTGTAGGACCTATATGACAGAACCTTTACCATCACTGGATCAGGACCTTTTCTACCACTGGATCAGGACATTTACCATTACTGGGTCAGTACCTTTTCTGTCACTGAGTCAGGACCTTTTCTATCATTGGATCAGGACCTTTACCATCACTGGGTCAGACCCTTTACCATCACTGGGTCAGGACCCTTTCCATCACTGGTTAAGTACTTTTCTATCACTAGGTCAGGACCTTTTCTATTACTGGGACAGTACCTTTTCTATCACTGGGTCAGTACTTTTTTATCACTAGGTCAGGACCTTTTCTCTTACTGGGTCAGAACTTTTTTATCACTGGGTGAGGACCTTTTCTATTACTGGGTCAGAACTTTTTTATCACTGGGTCAGGACCTTTTCTATCACTGGGTCAGTATCTCTCCTGTCACTGGGTCAGTACCTCTCCTGTCACTGGGTCAGTATCTCTCCTGTCTCTAGGTCAGTACCTCTCCTGTCACTGGGTCAGTACCTCTCCTGTCACTGGGTCAGTATCTCTCCTGTCACTGGGTCAGTACCTCTCCTGTCACTGGGTCAGTATCTCTCCTGTCACTAGGTCAGTACCTCTCCTGTCACTGGGTCAGTATCTCCCCTGTCACTGGGTCAGTATCTCTCCTGTCACTGGGTCAGTACCTCTCCTGTCACTGGGTCAGTATCTCTCCTGTCTCTAGGTCAGTACCTCTCCTGTCACTGGGTCAGTATCTCTCCTGTCACTGGGTCAGTACCTCTCCTGTCACTGGGTCAGTACCTCTCCTGTCACTGGGTCAGTATCTCTCCTGTCACTAGGTCAGTACCTCTCCTGTCACTGGGTCAGTATCTCTCCTGTCGCTGGGTCAGTACCTCTCCTGTCACTGGGTCAGTATCTCTCCTGTCACTGGGTCAGTACCTCTCCGGTCACTGGGTCAGTATCTCTCCTGTCACTGGGTCAGTACCTCTCCTGTCACTGGGTCAGTATCTCTCCTGTCACTGGGTCAGTATCTCCCCTGTCACTGGGTCAGTATCTCTCCTGTCACTGCGTCAGTACCTCTCCGGTCACTGGGTCAGTACCTCTCCTGTCACTGGGTCAGTATCTCTTCTGTCACTGGGTCAGTACCTCTCCGGTCACTGGGTCAGTACCTCTCCTGTCACTGGGTCAGTACCTCTCCGGTCACTGGGTCAGTACCTCTCCTGTCACTGGGTCAGTATCTCTCCTGTCACTGGGTCAGTACCTCTCCTGTCACTGGGTCAGTATCTCTCCTGTCACTGGGTCAGCACTGAAAAACGTAAAACTTTAGCTGGATCATATTTTCTGGAGATCTGCTGTTAGAAAGTGACAGAACAGAATTAACAATACAGTCAGACTGTGTGTGAGTGTGTGTGTGTGTGTGGGGGTGTGTGTGAGGGGGGTTGTGCAGCTGAAATGTTTTTTTTTTTGGTTTGATATCCAGTGAGGTCACACGCCATCAGCGCTGTCAGATTAAAATCAAGCAAATCCCCCAAAGCGCTGCAGCACAGACATATTGATTAACCTCTGCTGTCATTGAGAAGTTTCTGAATTCTGCTCCTCATATCTGACCTCGCGCTGTTTTAGACGGACGGAGGAAAGAATGAAGCTTTTATCAGCTCACACTCTCACTCTGATACTGTGTGTGTGTGTCATTCAGGTAATAGGGCTGTCAACACCCCCCCCAACACACACACACACACCAAGCTTTGCGTTTGACCGGGTCAGATAAAGCTAATTTAAATGTCTGTCTAAAAGTTTGAGAAGCGACCGAAGCCTCAAAGGGCATCTAGAACTTTCTACATGAAATCATATTTACATATTTTACAGCTTATTTCAGATGTACCGATCAGCCAGGATCTTTACTAACAAACTCAATAGTCACCTAAATAGCTCAATTATTTCTGAAAAAATATCAGCCAAACTTCTCTGCTGGGTAAAAAATATCTGGATCACAAACTGATGTTAATTATATTTTGTCCATGAATACTTATGAAATAATTCCAAAAGGTTTGTCCACTTCCTTTTATAGCTTTTCCGATGGTTGTGCTGTTTCCAGACATATATTTTCATATTAAAGCATTTAACCAATCGCATTTCAGCCATCATCTGTTGCTAGGCAGGGTCAAAGTCAAAGAAGTCTGCCCAGAGGCCTTCACAATCCATTTTGCTGCAACCCCCCAAATAAATGTCAGTGAAATTGTTGCTTCAACCAATCAGATTTTGAGTTGGTGTCACCAGGGCCCTTTAGCAGGCTTATGGCATTTCACTGTATTCATGTTGCAATCCGGCAGGACGATGCCCCTCCCAGCCTCCAGAGGTCACTGTCGCCAGAATAATAGCAGTTTTCCTCACCTATAGACAGTTGGTCATCATCTACCTTCTATATAAACTAAGCTAATCCTCAACTCTATGCAAGGTCTTGATAGTGTATCCTGTGCTTTACCTTTCTGTGGATTATTATTGTGTTGTCTGTGAACCCTTGCCT